>PVHY01002311.1:0-130078 GCA_004024945.1 Uropsilus gracilis | reverse complement strand
TATGCAAAAAGCCAAGCAGAAGAAGAAGAAATTAAAAAAGTCATCCCATTTACCATCACACCAAAAACAATTAAATACCTGGGAATAAACCTAACAAAACACGTAAAAGAACTATACAAAGAAAACTTTAAAACGCTACTAAAAGAGATAGAAGAAGACACAAGGAAATGGAAAGACATTCCTTGCTCATGGATGGGAAAAATTAACATCATCAAAATGGCCATCCTACCAAAAGCAATCTACAGATTCAATGCAATCCCATTAAAAATTCCAATGATATTCTTTAAAGAGATAGAACAAAAATTACAAAAATTCATATGGAATAACAAAAGACCTCGAATATCAAAAAACCTCCTTTCCAAAAAAAAAGAGAATGGAGGACTAACTATTCCAGACTTCAAGCTATACTACAAAGCCATAATACTTAAAACGGCTTGGTACTGGCACAACAACCGACAATCAGACCAATGGACCAGAATTGAGAATCTGGAAATAAAGCCACACACATATAGCCAATTAATCTTTGACAAAGGAGGGAAAAACTTAACATTGGAACAAAGATGTTTATTGCAGCACTATTTATAATTGCAAGGACATGGAAACAACCCAAATGCCCCAGAACAGATGACCGGATGAAAAAGATCTGGTACATATACACAATGGAGTATTACTCATCAATTAAAAATGACAAATTTGATGAATTTATGGAAACCTGGATGTACCTAGAAGAAATCATTCTAGCAGAAACGAGTCAGATGGAAAGGGACAGAAACCAAATGGTTTCACAACCAAATGAAACTGCACAAGGGGAGAATGGGGACCAGCTGGAGCGAGTGGGAAGGGGAGGCAGTGGGTGACCCCCAGGGACTGAAATGATGTGAAATATATATAAATTAAAAAATTATTAAAAAAAAAGAAGAGTAAAAAGTGACATATGGGAAGTGAAAAAAAAGAATATCACTGAGATTTTTATCAGGATTACATTGAATCTGTAGATTGGTAGGATAGTCATTTTGATGATATTGGTATTAATTCTTCCAATCCATGAGCAAGGAATGTCTTTCCATTTCATTATGTCTTCTTCTATCTATTTCATCAGTGTTTCAATGTTTCTTTTTATAATTCTTCCACATGCTATGTTAGATTTATTCCCAAGTATTTAATTTCTTTTGGTCCAATGGTAAAAGGGATGGTTCTTCTGATTTCTTCTTCTTCTAGTTGGCTTTTTGCATATAGGAAAGCTACTGACTTCTGTGTGTTGATTTTGTATCTGGCTGCCTTACTGAACTGGTTTATTATTTCAAATAGTTTTTATGTGGATTTTTTTTTTTTGGTTCTCTATATAGAGTCATCTGCATATAATGATAGCTTCAGTTCCTCTTTTCCTATTTGTATCCCTTTTATGTCTTTCTCTTGCCTTATTGCCCTAGCTAAAACTTCCATTACAATGTCAAAAGTAGTGTAGACTCTTCCTTTTAACTTTACATTAGAAAAAAATCCTACAGCAACTATTTTTCTTAAAACCAGTCATTTTATCATTCATTGAGGTTTGTTGGAAGGAGAGAAGGAAACACACACACATATGTAAAGTATACCATGAGGACCAGACTGCATTTTAAATTTTAGGGTATAAAATTAGGATCTACACATTAAATATAATTTGGGAAAAATATAACTTAATGCTGTATTTATTATTTGTTGTAATCTGGAGTTTTCACAAGGATTGTAGCATATCATCAAAAATTACTAATTATCAATTGGTATGAGTTCTCCTTGCATATTTTAGTTCTGTTTGTTACCTTTTTTTAAGGAGAATGTTATGAAAGGGAAGCATTTGTGATTTCACAGGAAATGAGTTATTATTAAAATGTTAAAGTGCATGCCTATCTTTGGACATAGGATTGGTACTTTTTTTTTTTTTTTTGAGTGGGGTAAGGAGGTGGAAGGCCTAAAATAGCACCATGTATAATTAAAAAAGAAATCTATAGTCTATCTCTGAAATTTTGCAAGTATGTTCTTAAAAACAAATGCATGCACCATCATGCCTTGCCCAAAAAGCCTGTATTAAATTTTTAAAAAGCAATTATTAAGCAACTTACAACAGCCAAGCAATGCATACAACCTAAGTACCTACTGACAGATGGTTAGACAAAGATGCATTTCATACACAACATGGAGTACTATCCTGGTATGAAAAAAGATAAATTACTACCATTCGTGACAATGTAGAAGGAAATGGAAGAGAGATGCTAAGTTAAATAAATGAGAAGGAGAAAGACAAACACCAAATCCTTTCACTTGTAGAATAGAAAGAAACAAATCCAAGGAACAGAAAAATCTAGACCAAAAACACAAGAAATCGCTGAAGCATTGAAGCTACTAGAACAGGATGGTGGATGATGGGGAATGAAAGGGGAGGAGACCCAATACACTACTGAGGAAGACTGTTGGAACTCTGGCGGGGTTGGGGGTGGCGGTGGTGGTAGTGTGATAACATAAATCTGTACCTCTGAACCATACAAAGGGTTATGAGATAACCGAATGTTATCTCAATAAACACATTAAAAAAAAAAAAAAGCAATGAAAACCCTACCCCAAAATGAAATGTTTCTGAATTTGAAGAGCCTTGTGAAACAGCAGGGAGTGGAATTTCAATTCCTCAAAATTACAGGTAATTGTTAAATGCTGTTCACTTACAGAAATGAAGAACAAATCAACCCACTACTCACGGTGCACAGGTTCTGTCATGTCTATGGCTGCTGCCGTTTTGTTTAAATGATGTGCTAATTTTATTGTGAAACAATAACTCTGTAACTGCTCCCACTTGTGAGATCCTGTGAGCATGTTTTAATTATCAACAAAAGTGGTACAAATTCAAAGCGATTTTAATGACTCCAAATTTGAGTTTTGAAGAGCTCTTTGTGGTTCATTCATGTTTAATACAGTCTGTGGCTTATATGTGGGATTCCAAGCCTCCAGGATACTTTTGTTTGTACTAAACCAACATTTTCATTTTCCAACTTGTCTTTTCTCTGGACCTAAAATTTGCAGGATTCAATCCCTCTATTTCTCTAAAAGTCAAATGACCAAAGTCCTGAATTTAACAGCAAATATTTAAGTTGCAAAGATTTTAATGTTGGTTACAGATCATGAATTATGTTAATTAATATCTTAATATTGCCAACCAGGATAGAAGGTTTAGCTAGTTGCCTAGACCAACTGTGAAAGAAAGTCAAGTAAAATGTCCCACATCATTTCAGTGAGCTACTAAACTTGCCTCTCATAATGTGTCCCCTATTCTCCAGCTCAGTATTTCTCTTGGTTTTATTACTCTACATGCACTCTTAGCAGAAATACTTCTGATTAGCAGCATGAAGCTACCAGATTGAATGGTTCTCTGTGATGACTTACAAATCTACCTACTATTTCCAACCAACTCTTCAAGAACAACTTGTGCTCTCAGAAGGTCTTTTTCATCCTATGTAAATTCTATGTGATGTGTTGCTATGCCCTAGTCTTTCAACATGTATTCCCAAATACAATATATGGGCTGTATACACTTGTCTTAAGCACATATTGTTTTACAGCTGCTACTTTAAGTCTATAGGTCTCAGTTAAAACTGAAGAAAAGTAAAGAGATTGTGGAGGAAGCAGAACTAAGAGAAAAAGAAAGGAAGATTGGAGAGGTTTGTCTAAGAAGGCCCTTTTTAATTTGGTCAAAATATCTGTAATTCACATTTCTCAAAAGCACTTATGAGTTACACAAATCCAAGTGGAAATGCCCTTTCTTTTTCCCTCTCTGATTACCCTCTCCTGTCTCCATGACTGATTCATGAATGGCTAAAAATGACTACAGGCCTTGTGAATATTCTGTGAAAACCATTATATATGGAAGTTGGAGAGAAGAGACTAAACTAAAAGCTCTTCTACCCTCAACTATGTTTGATAAATGAAATTTTGTGTTTTTACAGAATGATATTTTGCGTTTTCCCCACAAATTGCATCTCTCCTAGGATAGTTAGAGAACAATGTGCTGACCACTGGCAACTAGAAAACCATCTGGTGTCCACACAGAAGAGGTTGGAGCACATAACTCTTGTGCTCTTGTGACCTGCCCTTCCATATATCTGCAGTGGGGACTTTCTAACCTATGAAATCATGCTCTCCAGTGCATATGAAAGCAGGAGAGTGTGCACCCTGGGGTTTACCTGTGCACATTAGTGTAGGGGTACACTCAAAATAGAATTAAACAATTACTATTGTGAATGGCTTATCTGAAAATTAAGAGGAAGAGGTGGTCTTTAATCATTGGGTGTTTTTTTTTTTTCTTCATGCAGTGTAGACTGGAGTCATGAAAAGATGACTGCACATCTGTTTATTAGTTTTGCCCCCAGTAATATCACTAAAAAGTATGTCCAGGAATTTTCAAGGGGACAAAGAAATCTGCTTCTCTTACAACAGCCATATAGACAAATAGCCTGTCGCCTGGACTGATGCAATGACCACTAGCAGTTAAACATAATATGGTTAGACAAAAATGAGACATTCTGTAAGTATAAAATACACACTGAAGCTCAATGGCATGGCACAGAAAAAAATAAATGTCTCGTTAAAAATTTTATCAATAAATAATAGTTAATACTAGTATTTAATTTAATGATTGCTTTAATCATACCTGCTAATTAAATATAAATTTACTTTTTATTAACAGAAATAATATATTTACTACATAATATAAAATGCATTTTCTATACAATATATAATAGAATACATAATAAATAATATATAATAAACTTATATAATAATACGTAGTAAATGAATACTCTATAACTATATAATAAATGCATTTATTTAGCATAAATATTCATGAATATTTGCTGATAACACTTTAGATATGTTGGGTTCAGTGAAAATAGTATTAAATCTAATTTCTCCTATTCCTTTTTTACCTTTTTAATGTGACTTTAAAAAATGCTTAAGTTCTACATGCCATTTATATGGTATTTATATTGGATATCCTGCTTCATAAAGACAGAATTTAAGTGATATATCTTGGTCTGTGATAAATGATACCAAAGAGAGTGATTTCTTTAAGTATATTTATTGAATTTGTTTCAGAAACTCTACTTATCCCCTTAATCAGTTATTGTTTTACAGAAAAATACATACACTAAAAGCTACACTGCTGCTTGCTAAGCTTAATAACGGGTTTGATTGCTCCAGCACTGGGGAACCTAAAGACAAAACTCTCCGACTGCTGGCAATAACACAGCAATCTTTTTAATCATATCTCAATTAGCTTTAGAAGTTTCTCATTTCAAGGCTCCCGGGGGTCTCACTGCTTGTCTTTTTCACTTGAGATAAACAAAATCATCTGTCTTATATTCATCTCCAATATTTGTTTTTGTTGTTGCTGCTGTGGTCTTAATAAGCTGCGGTGGTTGATAGGGTTTGTCAGCTGCAAAAGTCCTTCTGTAAGATGTCTTAGCTGACCAGAGCACAGTGGAGATTAACCCAGTGCTGGAAAAAAGAATGGCCTGCTACCAAACAAAATCTTGCAGGGCCACCTGATATGACTTTGGAAATTGGAGGACAAGGGGGAATGCAGTGTTCAGCTTTATCTTCAGGGTAGGAAGCTGGCAATGCAGCAACTTTAAGAAGTGACCAAAATGACTTTTTTTTTTCTTTTTTGGCTTCATTTTGAATGGATGAAGGAATAAGCCTTTTATTTCTTCTTTTATCTATCTAATCACCAATCATTTATCATCAATTATATGCAATGTACTGAGGATATGGCAATGAAGAATATGTTCTCTCTGCCTTCAAGGATCTCACCATCCATGACTTAGATTATTAAGTAGAAATAAACTGCATTTTTCTCAAATGTAAGATTTTTACATTGATTTTTAAAACTGATGAAGAGAGACCCATTTTAAAACATCAGAATGTCATAATACAGTCCTTTCTTCACTTTATTTGTCTCCTTCTGTATTCACAAATAATCTATATCCATATCAATTCCTGAAAATCTATAGCTATATTCCATAATTCTATATGTTGACATAGGTGATACCCACACCTCTATGAGTGATACCCATGCATGCCTGAACAAAATACTGTTTCAATAACTGTTCTTGTTTTCAGCAATAAAGTTGGTATAGCTAATATTCATTGAATAGATGCATAACCTGTAAAACCCTGAAATAAAAAAAAAATAATATTCTGGTTTCATGAATAAGGTAAATCAGCTCTAGTCATGGGCAGAAGTAAAAGAAATCTCCATGATAATGGAGACTTTCATCCAGAGCCTGGGCACTCTCTTCAAGATTCCTTCAGATTCTTCACCATACACATTGCAATGACAACGGCAACTGAAATGCAACTGGAAAGTACTCTCATCTGTCTCCTCATGTGGTATAACTGCCACAAGCCTAGTACAGAAAATAATTCAGATACAGAAATAGCCATAGACATTAACTTATTATTTCTTCTAATCTCTAAACATTTCCTTTTTAGAGGTAAAATGGTGGGGGTTTTGACATAATTCTTTTATTACGATTATACTGGTTTAAAAATCTTGTCTAAGATGATTTGGAGAGACAGCCTCACACTCTTCAGACATACATTTCTACCTACAACCAGAGCACCCACAACCTTCCAACTTAGTGCTTGGGGCTCCCTTCCTATTTTGGCCCTTCTCCTGCACCTTCAGGCTCTGCAGTCTCAATTCCTGAGTCAGATTTTTGGGATCTGTTTTGTTCCTTTGTTTTGTTTCCTTATAGTCAACATGTGAGTGAAATCATTCAGTATCTGCTGTTCTCCGTTTGGCTTATTTCAATGTGTACCATTCTCGCTAATTCCACCCCTATTGGAAATGGCAAGATTTCCTATTTTTTTCTTATAAAGCTAACTTACTCACTCACTGGTCCTGGCACTGAAGCTGATTCCAGAGAAAATGACCCTTCTCATTATCACCCATTAATATCATGCAGAGAATGAACGTCACTACATTCTCCAGCAGACTTTTCCTCCCCTGTGTCCTATGCTCTCAGTGACACAGAGTATGAGCTCCAGACTAATGGCAGAATCTCTGCTGCCTTGGCCTCTTCAGCCTTCATTTCATCCTGACCTTTCCAGCAGGAATGCTGTCAACATACTCTAAAGGGCCCCTCAAGTTTACCACAAATTACACATTCCGGCAAAGGGTGAGGTCCTGTTTTATTTCTTGCAAGGACCACCTGGATTTAGCAAGTCACTCCCAGGTCATCAACTTTTTGCCTAGAGAAAGGCCACAGTTAAAGACTTGCATGTATGGGGGGGTCATGTTTCACTGCTGCCAAAATAAGAAATGGTTTTACTCCCTCCCCAGCCTCTCCTTGCCTTCCCTGTATTTTGTTGACTGTTCAACCTGAGAACTCACTGAACAAGATAATTAACTCAGCGTGCTCGAAAAACTAATGAAAATCTCAGACACTTGGTGAGCTTTCTGAAGCCCCTGTCAACTATCCCAAGTTTTGTTAAATTGGTCTGAGCCAATTAGTGACAATAAATGACAGAGAACAGGGGGTATGGGCTGGACCAAGACAGTGCCAGAAACATCTCTGCTGAAAAGGATCACGGATTTGCCACACTCCTGATGAACATACTTTAATCTATATATCTGTCTTACCCATCCTAAGTGTGCCATCACTTGACCTTATTGTATAGCTTAAACAGAAGACCATGGAAGAATTTGAGGGAGGTAAACCAAACCAAGAGACAGTGAACTCAAATTTTAAGGAGAGAAGGTGCACCATGAAGCAGTTTCTTTAGTTTAGGCAAACATGTTATTAATGTATATCTCACAGAAAAGACTGCATCCACGTACAGTAATTAAACCTGACTGTGTAACCAGACACAGGGTAAGAAACAGAATACTAATTATCACCATGAAAGTTCCCTCCCCAACCATCAAGACTCTGACTTAGAGAGTGCTTTTAATGTTATATGAATAAACTCATTCAGAATGGCTTCTGGCTCCTGGTATCTTGTATTCAGCATTATGTTTTTGAGATGTATGTTCGACTGCAGGAGCATTTATTCTAATTTCACTGTTGTAAGTCTCCATTGAATGAATGCATCACAGTTTACTTCAAGCTGTCACGTATATTGCTGTCATGAACTTTTGGGTGCACATCTTTTAGGACATCATTAGGTACTCAACTTGTAGTAAGTATATATCTAGATAAAGAAACTGTAATGTCATAAGGTATGTTTATGCCCAGTATGGAAAGATCCTATCCAACAGTTTTCTAAAATGGCTAAACCAATTCACCCTTTGTTGGAAGTGGTGAGATCTAGTGTTTCTCAGCCTTGTCAAGTCTTAGTCACATCTATCTTTCCAATTTTAGCCATCGTTACAAGTATGCATTGCTATACTGACATTTCTCTGGTGACTGATGAATTTGCGCACCTTTTCCTAAGTTTATTGCTGTTTGGGTACTCAAGCATATGGTGTTTTATAATGCAATATGTTACTTTAGTGTCGATGGTTCTGTGAATCTTCTCTAGGTTGAACAAGTATAGTCTGTGTCCACTCTCCTTCTGAGACTGAGCGCTAATGCTGTTTCATAAACCTGAAGTTTTTCCTCAGGCCTGTTCTAGTATCTCCTATTTTAGTATCATAGAATTATGGTATGTTAAGCAGAAAAAAGTGGAAGGAGGCAGAAAGTTCTAAGATAATTAAATCCTCTATGTCTGCTCATGTTTAAAGCAGCAGGCAAGAAGTGAGCAGTCCTATACATTTCTTTACTTTGATTAATCATGCCTGAATGGAATTTATTCCCTTCATTATTAATAATACTTAGATTCTGTACTGATAGTACATAAAACACATTTGCTTACCCATTCAGCAAACGTTAACTGTACACTAATTATGGTTCAAGCACTTCCTTGGAAAACATTGATCAAGAAAAGAGTTATTCCTTCTCAGAACTTATGTTTTAGTGGCAGAACAAACAATAACTAAAATAATGTCAGCTGATAAAGGATCTCCCCCCAAAAAATCTTGAAAGAATCCCGAAGAAAGTCAACCTCAATGAAGAGAGATTGATACAGGGACAAAGGAATAATTTCACAGGATCACGGACACCTCTCCACCAATGTAAAATCAAGTAAAACCCAGCTGATTAAAAATGTAAACAGGGCACACCAACCAAATACTGAGAGAGTAAAAGAGAGAGATGGTAGTTGTTGTTTCCCTGTTAAGAATATGACTCCTGGTGAATGGGAAGATGGAGGCCATGCGGTAGGGATAATTATAGGGTAGAAATGACTTTGCTAAACAGAAGGAATATGCAGCAGGGGGAGGCATTCTAAATGGTCATCCTTGAACAGCTGGGAGGAGAGAGCACATTGGGTGACTCCTGATGAATTAAGCATGTTTGAAAACAGAGGGGCGGGGAGATGTTACAGATTGGCAGATCTACATGGATGTGACCTTAGAATGATAAGGAATTTTCTTTGACATACCCTGAGGAAAGGAAAATAGGACTTTAGATTAGGTTTCATAAACCTCTGCTCTGCAATATGTGGACAAGGTCAAAACATTTCAAAATTGTTTGGGTGAACTTTTTCCCATCTGGTTCGGGTTAGGAAGGTTATTGGCCAGGGAGTTTCAAACAAGGTGGAAACTCAAAGCCAATTTTATGGGTGTGAACTAAAACTGACAAAGTTATTTCAAACAGTCGGGTGGGAATGGGGGAGTGTCTCCAGAAGGTTTGATAGGAATGTACAGACATAAATATGTCACCATACTCCTCACAGAAATCAGGGGATTTGGAGCCACCACGAAGACAAACAAAGAGGCATTGGCTTGTTAGTACAACAAATGAATATGTAAATATATATTCAGATAAAAGAAATATATATCTTTCATATTGATGTCTTTATAAATTATAGTTCTATATATGTATCCACAATAAATAGACTACCTGCAAATAAACATACATTTGGCAAATACATATCAACTATAATATATATAATGTATTTTTCCCTAACAAGTAAACACCTATTTACAGAGGCTATATATTTTTCTTATAGATGGCTTTGAGTCCTTTGAGTCCTGCACTAAGATACCTAAGTACAAAGAGGACAGACTATAGTCAAGAAAGTTTAATTCTATAATTCACAATGATGTTTGTCATATGTTATGCTTTCTCTTGGTTAAAATTTTGCTTAATTATTTAAGCAGAAAAAATAAAGTGCTGTTTACTTTAGAAAGTAATTTTTACCATTCCTCAAGTTATTTAATATATGTGTAGAAAACACCAATTTTAAACATTTTCATATTTCAAATATGTCTACTTTTACAAAGAAGCAATTACTAATTTACATATATATATATGTATATATATATGTACAACATGGGATTGTAGTAAACTGTAAAACCCATCAAGAGAACATGACTAAATCTTCACCAGGCATAGAGACCCTCTGTGGAATCTGTTCTCTATATTTTTATGTCTCTAGAGTGAAATTGTTTCATTCCCTGTTGTTTCAAACTCCAGAGCTAGACATTGCAGGTTAGAAAGAGTTTGAATACATTCCTGTGGTTCTTTAATCACTTTTCCCCTCTAATCCTGCTTTTAGAAACAAGTAATCTGCAAGCCAAAGGGAATACTTATTAAGTTTTTCAGTGGCTGATATATTATCTTGGCCTTTTTTGTAGTTTTAAGTTGATTTGAACAGTCCACTATGATTTATTAATCATCATCTTTTCACACACACACACACACACACACACACACACACACACACACAAACCCCTATGGCTCTCACCCAAGAATATTAGGTGCAGTTGAACTCACTGAACTATATTAAAGTGTTTCTTAAAAGTTCATAGAAATTCAAATTCTGATTCTAGTCTTCAAGATAACTTCATACTTCAGAATCAATTAAAAATGAGTCAACTCATGGATGTTGCTGGAAGGGATGATTCCAAGCAAAAGAAGTGCAAGGACAAAGATGAGATGGTCTCTTGTGTGTAGACTATAGAGAAAGCAAACCAAGGTTCAATTAAAATAAAACACTTCAAAGCTGACTTTGGAACTGAGGAGTCCAGACTGGGAGGAAGAGGGGAAGGTGAGTGAGAGGTTCCAGAACAAAGTGGGGAGGAAAAGACCTTGTTGAGGAACTATGAATACTTTTCTAACATCACCTGAGGAGAAGGCTCCTATTCTGCAAAAACACAAACAACGTACACCAACAAAACCTCAATAAAAATAATTTTAGGGACTAGGGTGACACAGGTTTAAGATTCAGTCTTATAGGTTATATCATTACTGAACAAATTTTCCCTTTGAGTTCAGAAGTCATTTTCATTTGTTTCTTTTTTCTTTTTCTTTTTTTTTTTTAAGGTTAGGTTTCAGGGACCAAATTGGTCTTATGCTCTATGGGACTTAGATCTATGTGCTACAGGAGCAAATTTTTTGGAGAGGAGGTTAAAATTGTTCTCATTTATATGGATGCACCATCTTTAAGGGATGGATTTTCATCATTGCGCTATGAAATCAAGACGAATTGCACATCATTGAATGATTGCACCTTTAAACTGATACACCAAGGACACACAATTTTGTGTAAATAAATCCTTGTAAGTGATTCAAAAGTATAACAGAATGTACCAGGGAAAAGAGATACTGCAGAGTATTAGAAAAAAGATGTGTTCAATCTTTATTTCTGAGATTATCTTTAAATCTTGTCATTAATCATTGGAAAACTATATACTAAATTAAATCCAGGTGATAACAGAAATTGATGCTTCTGAAGTCAAGGGATATAACTTCTTTCCTCTATTGCAGTGAGGATTTTATTTAGACATTCCTCTCAAAAAAAAAAAAAACAGTGCAATTCATTGTCCTTTCTTCTTGAGATAGTATCACACTAGTAAGTACAAGGCATAAGCGACAAAATAGTTTAACAGGATTAGAATACAACCCTTATCAACTCAAATGATCAACACATAGATATTTCAAGAGAGATAATAAATTCAAAGGACCAAAATTATGTAAATAAACTTGTTTCAATGGAGAGGAATAACATTGGTAACCACCTCCTCCTCCTCCTGTTAGCTCTATCAGTCCAACCTGAATGTCACACATCAGTCTATGCAACTTGTTGTTACAAGTTGGAAAAACCCAGCAGAGGGAATATGGGCACTGCACATGTTTAAATACAATAAATTTTACAATAAAATTTAAAAAATAAAGGTAAACTGAATTATTTATTTATAGTGGTAAAGCACCCACTGAACAAGCTAGTATGTCCATTCATGAAAACCTTTTAATATTTCATAATATTGGCATGTGCCCTAAAAATTACATGGCTTCACCCATCAGACTTAAATCTGAGTATGCCCTGTTCAAGCCTCTCAGTGTGCCAGCCTGTTTTCTTAACTTGAAGAGCATGACTGGAGTTGCCAGGGAAGAGGGAGAGATCTTTATTATGTATTCTTAACACTGGAGGTCTAAGAAGCCTAGTGTTTTTATACCTTGAACAGAAATTTTCCTTGGGATCTTTCTCACTATCTAAGCATTGATTCCAGGACACACCACCATCCTCTCCATGAGCATTAAAAAAAGTTGGAATCTGTTTAGTTCACATTCAGAAAATAAAGCGTCATCTGAAAAAAGTCTTTGGTTGACAGTGATAGTAGAAGGCATGTGCAAGTGAATGAAGAAATGTGTTTGTTACCCATGGTTGCATAAAAAATATTACCATAATGTTGAGGATTAGAGCAACATTATGTCATCTTTCCTGTAGGTCAGAAATTCCGTGTTTGCTTCCTTGAATGTTCTGGTTCTAGATATTGTTCAATAACAGGTAAGGAATATAAATTTACTAAAATAGGAGAGCAGATTTGCACATCTATGAGACCTGGACTAAGAGAATTATTATCTATCAGTTTAATTCCTTAGGTAAAAAATTAAATTACCTACCTAAAATCAAGTAAAGTTTGGAGTTATTTTTGAGACCACTCGTTTGGGTGGTCTCAATAATAATATTTTAATAAATAAAAATAAAAATAATAATAAATATTTATTATAATAAATATAATATAATAAATAAATAAATATTTTGGTAGTAATGTCTCAATAATTAGCTAATAAACAGTATTTAAATATCTAACTGTACACAGTCATACTAGATAGGCTATATCTTTAGGAAAATGCTCAGAAATAGTTAACAAAATATAAAAATAATAATACTTGAAAGATAGGCTTATGGCAATAGTGTCCCTTAATCTTTGAACTTTATAGAGTATTATATCTATTATTAGGGAAACAGAATGAGTGTTATTTATTAAAGAATTTTCCACTTCAATGTTTTTATAACTTAAAGCCACTTATCTTCTGTATCAGTTATCAATTCCATGACACAGAAAGATGAGTAAAGCCTAGAGAATGGTCTTAAAGAACTTAAAAATGTATTTAGAATCTACTAAATGTATATTTTTAAAGTTTGAATGGATATTTTTGATCATGCCATCAAAAAAACCTAAAATGTAACTAGCAAACCATCACATGACCATTTGAATGTCATGATGAATATCACTGAACCCAAGAGAACCTTGAGACCCAGATATAGCTGTGTGCTTTCCAAAGTTACTTAGATTATTACCCCTTCATACAACCGAGACTGAGAGACTAATAGTAATTCGATAGTCAAAACAACAATAAATAAAATCACATTTAATAATAGTTTCCTCTTAGAAAAGTAAACAGGTGTGTTTTCTTGCAACAGAACTGTGTTAATAAACACACTGAGGAATCTCATCGGAAGCTTCCAGCTGTGTTAAGCCCATCTGCGCATCCTTTTTAATTTTAATTAGTGCTAGAGACCTCCTTCATTTCATTAATCTTATCTGGAAATTCTTGTTTGCATTTTGCCCTCTTTATGGATAAAAAAAAAGCAGGCCTGAACAAATTAGAAATCCTACCGATTCATTACTTTCTAGTTTAACATCACTCAGCTATTTTGACAGTAGAAAAAGTTGTAACTTTTAACAATATGGCAGTTTTCCAAACACTGAATAAAGACAGCATCATTTTAAAATTTTTTTTCCAGGAATTATCAGCAGGTTATAAATGATGAGATTTTTTAACTACAGATATTAGTTCTAGTTCTACAATAATCCCCCCCTTCCCCTAAAATCTCAATGTTAAGATCTATCCACTGTAAAATCATTACCTTAATAATGTAATCACATCCAAGGGCCTTCAGACATACTTGAATATTTATCTCTTTTGCAACTTATTTACACTCAAATCAGAAAAAAATATATAGACTATATTTTAACAAACCAAGAAAAAAGACTTCCAGTGCAAAGGTAAATTTGACTGCAGAAAAAGAATTGTTTGCCTGGCTGTACAGTCACCATTTATCTACATATATATTTATCTAGAACAATGCTTGCTTAACTAAGGTGCCTATGTATCTTTGATAAACTTTTTAAATGCTGATTCTGAGTCAGTAGGCCCTATCTCTTCATATAAGGCTTATTTTCCTAGGCTGACAATGATACTGCTATTTTGGAAAAGCCAAATTGTCAAATAATGCTGATAGATGTAAAAAAAAAAAATACACACCTGTAGCTGTCTGAAGTTTACATTAAGTAGCATTAAATTGAACAGTACATTTTATCTAAATAACTCTTACTTCATACTGACAAATGGAAAGCTGGAAGTTATTCTTAATCATTTCCAGAAGCTCTGTCATTTCCTCATAGGCACGTAAAATTATAAAGTATACACTGGCTAGAAAAAGTGTAGTCAGAGTGCTTAATGAAAATATTGCAACATTTTTTTAAGCTCTCATACTAAATCCTTTATTAAAAGAAAGGAACAAAGGCACATCAACACAATTTCTCTTCCATTTCAATGTATGTGTGCCTGTTAATCTCTTTTCTGCTGCTGAAGTTGTTATTTATGTTCTCTGCTTTTATTCCTTATTAGTCTTGCTGGTAATTTTTCTATTTTATTGACATTTTAAAAGAACCAGATCTTGCTTTGTTATCGAGTTTACTTTTGCTTTTATCTTTATTTCCTTTCTTCTGTTTTATGTTTTTCCCCTAGCTTCTAGAGTTGACTACTTAATTTAACTCACTTGTTTTTAGTCTACAATGCTTTCTTTCAATTGCACTTATTGCAAGTTATTTTATTTAGCTTAGTACTGAATTCCATTTTAGAGTTCTTTTATGTTTATTTTTAGAATGACAATTTCTGTTCTGTTTTGATGAATTTCTGTTCATCAAAAAGTCATACAATGCCCTTAATAGGTGGTAGATTTGTTTTACATATATACATACATACCCACATAGTATTGGTTACTTCTCTGAAAAGAACATGTAGCTGTATCATAGCAAGATTAAAGAATGCATTCTGTATGTTTCTACTTACAGTAATTTTATAAAAATTCTGTGGCTTTTTATAAAAGCCTTTAAAGTTTGTAAATGCCTTGCGATTATCTGAAACATATATCATGGCCAGAATTACCTTAATATTTTAGGAGAATTAAGTGGAATTTATTTTTTCTTCAGGAAATATATATTAGGAAGATAGAAATGGGGTGGAAAGATCAATTAGGACAAAATATATTAGAAACATTGAACAAAAATCTCTCCAGGTAGACCTACAAGCAAATAAGTTTTATAGGTGAACTTTAGTTAGTTGAAAATACCAGCAATTTTTCTCCTTTTTAATTGAGATAACATTGGCTTAAACTTGTTTATGTTTTGGAGGTACAGGATCACATCCTGCACAAATATGTCAGCACATCACACCCACCACCAGAACCCCAAATGTCCATGATAGTCCACTGTGCTGCTTCCCACTCTGAATATAATCATTTTGAAAGACTTGTCAGGGAAGTACTTGATAAAACCCAACAATTATTTACAGAATTGTTTGTTTATGCAGGAATGCCAAGAAATGTATTCAACAGATAAAGAGTAGCTGTCAGAATCCCTAAGAAATAAGACAATGGTGGTAAAAAGAAATAGAAGCATTACATTAACATTACCAGAAAAGATGCAGATGAAAGGGCATTATTACAAGTATCAATCACTGTTTTTCTAGAGGGTTCCACAATAAAATTATAAAGACATAAAAAATTCAAAAGTTAGGAAAAAGATAGAATTCATCATTAACTGCAGATGATATGTCTAAATTCCCTGAACATGCAAGAGAAGAATAGAAAGGATTTTAGAACCAAACTGCTTCTAGAAGGTAGCTCTATGGTTCACAGTAGTATTAAAAATCAATGGCCTTCTGAATTATCAACTCTAACCAATTATAAAATGCTTTAGTAAATCATCTCAGAGAAGTATAAAAATGTAAGACATGTAAGAATGAAGTTAGCAAGTCATGTGTACTTCCTCTGTGAATAAAATAAACTTGATGTTAGAAAAACCAACATACAAAATCCAAGAAAAATGCCATGTTCCTAGTTGGGAAACCCAAAATTGTTAAATGACATCTCCTCTTATTAACCTATGAATTCCATGTAATTCCCCCCAAATTCACATAATACCTGGTAAGTTTACTCTAAAAAATTATATGGAGAAACTTGGAAAATTGACAAGATAATTTGGGTAAAGAATTTTTTATTAAAAATATTGTAAGAGGGCAATTCTACATGTAAGATATTAATTCCCAGCTAGACACAGATTTCAAATGAAGTTGGAAAATGAATTACAGATAATATGGGACTATATGATCAAGTATAGCAAGGTGACAGAAGAGAATGTTTTATATAATATGAATTACGGCATTTTGTGTGTCCATCCTTCCAGAAAACTTTGGAGGGAACAAAGACTGGCACGATGCACTCAGGAGCAATGCCAAGAAGCCAGAGAGATGAGAAGCAAGCACCCATTGAGTGGATAATCCTAGAGGTGCTCTCTTCCGCTAACTCAAGCCTGATCTCACCATGCCAAGTGGGGAATGTGCAGAACGTGCTTAAGAATAACCCGACAAGGGACAGAATTGGGGACGTTGCTTCCCTGCTTCATGTAGGGAGCTGCCCTATTTGCAGATGCCAACTTCTTTACATTTCTCGTTGTGAATGGTGCATGCTGGGAAGATTTCCCGCCAGCACACCTTGGTGGAGTAACAGATAACCCAAGACAGGAAATCAGAGAGGAACATTCCTCCAGGTAAGCTCTATCATAGCTGCCTTTAACTAGTTGCAGAAATAAAAGGAGGGGTGAAGTCAAATATATATATATATATATATGCATTTATATGTTACATGTATATACACATGCATATTTGTATAACTACTGTATCATTGTAGGTCTCTGTAAGCACATTTAGGTAAGTCAAAGCTTAAAATATTCCTGAAGTCCTGTGAGAAACACATTATAGTCTTTAATTGCAGTAATTTTAAGTAGAGAAAAGTAAAAAGATAGATTATAAACAGAAAAGCTGTAGTTTTCTAATAATTAATTTAGTTTTGATGTTGAGTTGTATATCTATATTGTTCATCTTAAAATGTATTTAAGTATGATTTATAAACTGATCTTCAGTAGTATTTGCAGTGTCCACAACAAGCACATTGTAGCATTCATTTTGAGGGGAAAATTTACTTCAAAATTCAAAGGTAGAGATAAAGAGACAGCTAATGATTTCAGTTCTTTAAAAAAAAAATTCTAACCCACAGAAACCATTTCCTTCTGTTGATTAAATATTTTCTTTGGGAAACCGTAAATGTCAAATTAATTTACACATAGCAAGAACATGTTAAGGAATAAAAAACATTTCAGAAAAGTTGTCAGGCAAGATAATTAGAAACAACTTATAAGAAGTGATCGACAGAAAAAAATTCCTAATCAGCAACATGGCTCTCTCCTTTTCAAAATACTACCTATACTCAGCAGGCTGATTTCAGTATGATTTACAAAGGTCATATTTGCCTAATTCACCAGAAAAGGTATGAGGTCTTCACAAGCTTGATTACATAAAGATTTGAAAAGATATATTTTCATAAATCACATGAATTAAATTTCCCAATTCTGTTCTATACCATGATATTCTTCTACTATTTAAAGTTTTCCCAGGATCTGATCTTTTAAATTGTAACATATATACAATATTTAACAGTAATCTATTCACATTACTAAAATACAACAGCCACATCCATTTTGTTCATTTATTAAAATAATTTTTCCTTTAAGTAGATTAATTATATATTGCTTCAAAGTCTTCATGTTAATCAAAATGTGAATTCAGAAAGAAATTGAAAACATTTATATAAAATGATAATTTACAGAGGATGCAGAGGAAGCAAGCTATGTAAACCCTAGTAATTGATGGTCTTATTTATACAGCCTTTCTGAATGTGCTTTCAGTTATATTTGTTCATAGTCCTGAAATGTTACTTTTAATATTTGCTGTTAATAATTTGAAAAATATGCTAGCACTTGCTGATGGGTATTTGGTTTATAACCAGCCAAGTGTAAGCTACTTGAATCTGTTCTCTGTTAAATAAGTCAAACGACTCACCCCCAAAGTAGACCTGATACTATAGGATACTTTAAAGACAGTGTCCCTTTAACAGGACACTATGGAATGAACCCAAAGTCATAGTTTAGAAATAGATAATATATTTGTCCCATTGAAGACAAAACACCTAAGAATCTAAAGTTGTTTCTGAATTTCCTGTTTTCATTTTAGGACAAATTATGCTCAGCTGCACAAACAAAGTAATTGACAACAGGATTTTAGTAGAAGCAAAGAATGTTTTCAGAATTCTGAAAATCTCTTGAGATGGAAACTGATCGGCACAGAAGTGGTGTCTATGGAGCTAAAGGAACTTCAGGATTAAACTTCAGGATTAAAAATGTCATTTTCTAAGAATAATGGTGTCAAATTCTACTTTAAAATCAAGAAATTACAAAAGGTTATTACCAAGAGGGTGTTAACCAGATGTTCTTAATCTCTATATGGAAAGATCTATATGTGAGATAAAAGGCAGAGCAACCATACTCAAAATGATATTAAGTCTTGGAAAGGTTAAGAAGTGAGGATGTGAACAGTATTTTTAAGATTAATTAAATTTCATTTATTCTATTCAAGAAATTTTAGGTTGGAAGAAAGATTCCATCGATTTTATATGGACACAGGCATGTGTAAATGTGTGTGTATGTGTATGTATACATCTATAGTCTTCTTTATCATTTTATGGAGAACTTGCTTTATAGAAAACAGTGTTTTAAATTATTAAATTTCATGTATTCAAGAAATTTTAGGTTGGAAGAAAGAGTCCATTGATTGTATAAGGACATATGCATGTGTATATGTGTTTGGATATGTGTGTGTATACACCTATAGTCTTCTATATCATTTTCTTGAGAGCTTACTTTAGTAAAGTAATAACCTCAAAATTGCAAGGAAATGATTCTCCTGATTAAAAATGACCTCCTCCATTTAACAACTGTAACTACTTTGAATCTCCTTTGTCAAGAAATGGGTATTTTCTCAATACATTATATAGGGATTTACTGTGGAGTTAGGAAACTGAGTTCACACTTGTCTTTTCACTCACATCTGTGGTAGGTTGTCTAAAGATGGTGGAGAAAGAGCAGTAGAAACAACAGTAATGATATAGGCCAATGCTATAGGGCTGGGCTGAGTTTCCATTACTCGCCTTTAAGCTGGCTTCCCAAATGGACCATTCCCATGCCATCAATTGCATCTTTAACTAAATGTCAGTTCTATTTAACTGACACACCCCTAACTACTTATTTAATTCATGTAAATATTTGATATTGTGATAATGACATGCCATCGAATGCCTACCAAAAATGTTAACAATAAATAGATTTACAGAAAATAAATCCATATGCACATAGAGAATTGGACACTTTCAAAGGGGAATAATTTAATGCCATTTCACATCAAAAGCTTCAATAAATGAATATTAGAGGATCACAGTGAAATCTCAAAAGCTGATAAAAAGTCCAAAGTCACTGCTGCTAGAATTCCCTAAAGGGTAACACAAGGAAAATCTAATAAACTGAGTACAATGTCATTTGAGACATTTGGAGTATTTGCTGTCTTTCCTGAGGGTCCACAGCAAAGCAAATGTGACTCTCATCCAGCAGATAATTCCCAGAAACAGGCTCAACAACAGCTCAGGGATGAAAAAAAAATTGCTGGTATATTGAAATTTTAGATGAAAACTAAAACAAAAAAAGAATATAACATGCGTATGTCTGGAGAGAACAATGTGTTTAAAATAGGATATCTTCTGTATACACAGAAGTGACCACAAATATGTTATCTAATTAAGGGAAAACATAAATAATGAAAGATTTAGTCAATGAAATGTCTCCAGTAGTTCACCCACATATTCAACTAATTATAATGCTCACTGCAACATGAGGGATAAAAGTGTGGTTTGATGTTTGTTCTTCCATCTGACTTATTAGGAATATTTCTGTCTAATGTTAAGATAGTTTAGCTAACATCAAAATGAATGGGGACTGGTCTTTAGCCACATCACCTACCACTCCCACTAGCCCTGCTTCCTCCTTTGTATGCCATCTGTTATTGCCTTTTGATCATTTAGTTACAGACCTCTAATTGTCTTATTAGAGATATGCCAAAGGCTGCAGCAGACAAGGAGCTGATATGCTTTGGAAGAACTCAAACAGAGTATAGACATCTCAACACTGATCATCTACATCAAAGATAATACTAGCTAATAAAACAGATGCATAAATGGTTTCATTTTGACTATTAGAGTGAAACAAAAAGCAAAAGGTATCTAATGTAAGCTGCCTACCTGCCTTGCTTCACTTTCATTTCAAGCAAAGCCTTGCTATCCACAGCATTCCTAGTCTGGTTGAGAAACAGCTGCATTTACAATCCAGACATTGTCTTGTCAATGGCCAGAGGAAGCTACTTTGTTTCTCTGGAGGGAAAACACTTGCTGGATACTTTTCATAGTTAGAAATGTTCAAGCAGCAGCATATTCTTATTGAACCTCAATCCATACAAAATGGTATCTGTTGCTAATTCCTCAAAATCAACAATATATTGGATGAGAAACACTATAGGCTAATTCTAATGCTGCAAATAATAATAGATGTTTATTGTTTAAAAATTTGAAACTAGGAGGTAAACACATAGAAGATGAAACTTACTTGTAAGGTTGTCCCCAGACACTAATATTGGAAGAAGTAAAAAAATAGCCAAAGGAAGGTTTTATAAAAGTTCCTGGCCAAATCTTTCTTGTTCCTTAACCTATTTCCTCACAGAGGCAATGAACCAAACAAAATGAGTGCAATCCTGTCTCTTTTGTGCATAATCAAGGAATATTCTCAAAGGACAAAAATAATGTATATAACATACATTATATTACAGCAAATAATATTCTCAAAAACCTTCCTACCTCTGTTATTTCCACTGGCCCATTAACTCATAAAGACTAAATTATGCATATTTTACTTTTAAATGTTTAAAATTATAGTGACTGATTTTGCAAACATAGCTGTTTGGATAGCTCCATTATCTAACAGCTCAAGAAGATCAGAGTCCTTGCAATTATCTTCATAAAACTTTTAAATAAACAAGGGAAAAACAGGCGGCAAAGAAACATGATCTTGAGTTTCTTTCTAATGCTTCCTTGAGTTCTAGAGCTCTTCTTTCCTGATCCCCTCCTCAAGGGTGATGTCACCCTTTTTAATACACACCCACCTAGTAGGCATAGGTGTGCCCACCTATGCACATCTACTGGGTCAGGTATGTTCAATCATGGGGAGGGCTCAATACCACAGGTGCTGGTCATGGACGCTAATGGGGGAAAAGCCAACATACTCACCCCAAACTGGCAAATATAACACACTCACATTACACTGGCAAATATACTTTCCACTCTTTAATGGACTAACAATCAAAAGGGATTCACCTCCAGTATTTTCCAAGTGGTAGCCATGTCAAATCATTTCTCCATGGATCCTCAAACAAATGAAAATGGATCTACCATTTGACCCAGGAATTGCTCTACTAGGAATCTACCCAAAGGAGAACTCAATGCTTGTACAAAGGGACACCTGTACCCGGATGTTTACTGCAGCACTATTTATAATTGCAAGGACATGGAAACAACCCAAGTGTCCCAAGACAGATGAATGAATGAAAAATATGCAGTCTATATACACAACGGAATATTACTCATCAATTAAAAGTGACAAATTTGATGAATTTATGATAACACAGATGAACCTAGAAAAAATCATATTAGCAGAAACAAGTCAGAAGTAAAAGACAGAAACCAAATGGTTTCACTAATATATGGGACATAGGGGAAAAAAAACAAAAGGCCAGGAAGAAAAGTGAAAACAAACTAACAATTAAACCAAAGTACACAAATGGGGAAGTGAGGGGGAGATGGGAGAGAGTGGTCAGGGAGGGATGGTGGTGGGAGATAGATCCCTGGGGAATACAAAGATGTGAATTATATATATTATTAACTAATTAATTTAATTAAAAATTATTTATCCATAAATCCATTAATCTCCTACAAGATACCAGCCAAAGACTGAACAATTCCAAAAATTTGACTGAAGCTGTATTTTTATCTAAACAGATTGACTTTTCATGGCAGTGACTGACTGAAACAAGAGAGTATTTGTCATGATTTCTAAATTCCATTTTGTAGCAAACTGAAAAATAAACATTTTATGAAAGCCATTGGCAAACAACTGGAAATCACCCAATATGTTGATGAAAGGTTGTATGAAAATTGAACAAACCCCTAACTACAATTAAGGAACTTTTTCATCTAATATATTAGTTAGGAAGTGGTTAAATGAAAAAAATGGCTAACTCGGAGAATTTTTAAAGGCGATATGAGTACTCATTTCTTAACCTTTTATGTAGAAATAAGTTTTAAAACGAATTTTAGTAGATGTTTAATAATGAATTTTGAATAGTGGTGTATGACCCATATCAATTTTACATTGCCTACAATCTCTAAGGTCAATTCTTTAAAGTAAACTTAAAGACCACTGAGAAGGAATTCATGTGTAAAGTTCTTGCAGACAGCTTTTAGTATCTAATGCCAAATTTGTACAATGATCTCACAACACCAAATTCCCCATTTTTTTGGAATGTGAGTATTTTTTCCTTGTTTAGTAACAACTAGACTTATAGTCATCCTAAGCATTCAGCTTAGTTATTATTATAGAAACAGTAGTTGTGCTTCCATATTTATTCCTACTTCATTGGTTAGTTTTCTTTAATTAAATGAAGCAATGACAAGAAAATTACCACTAGTTTAAAATCATTTGAAAATAAAATCAGTTCATCCTTGGTAAGCATGCAAAGCACTGTTGGGAGGCAGAGACATTCAGAAGAGTAGCCCACAGCAGGACGTCTGCATTTGCAAGGGTTTTGCAAAGGAAGTTGGGAGAATCAATTAGATGTGGATGGGTGAGTGGACATCTTGGGGATTCTCATCCTCAACATGCATTCCTATCTGATTCACTGCTTGATTCAATCCTGGCTCGCCATCCTTGACCTGTTTCCTCTCTCCTTTTATTTAGTAGCCACCCAATCTCACCAACAATTTTTGTGCTTGATGGGTCAGTCCCCACTGTCCCAAATCTACCACCAAGCAATGCCGTACTTGTGAAACACAATAAAAAAAAATCATACAATGGGAAACAAATTAATACAAGGGCATTTTAAATTACTTTTTCAGCAGACAAAGTTAGTCTATTAAAGTACTTTAAAAATCCCTAAACATTTCCTCTCAGTTTTTATTCCTATTTCCTCCTGTGCCAGGAACATAGTGGAGAATGTTATACTCTGCAGGTTATACTCTGAGTACCATGTATCCACACTAAGTCACAGAGTAACCAAGTTGTATTCTGTTTGGAATCACCTTTGTATTGAGAACATGATCTAGAATACAGGTGAAAATGGCTACAGATAAATAAAACAAGAAAAAATTCAGTATTTCCCCATTATGGCTTAAATGTCTTTCATCCAGCTCATTATTCCGTGAGTACAATAACATGATGGTGGGATAACTGATATTGTCAAAATGCATATATAATAGGTTTCTTTTTTAAAGATAAAAAACAAGACCTAGAGGACATAAATGACATTCTGGCTCTAACCATTTAGCATCCTGTCTTATTTCATTACAATGAAATCTCTGCAAGATTTTACTTTGAATTGTGACTCAAATGATATCACATAGAACAAACACAACCTTTAATCTGGGGCTTAATTTCCATAGTGGGTTCAAATGTGCACAAAAGATACACTAAGTTCTGGAATGCGTGTAGACACTTCCATATGTGTGTCCATTAAAAAGGAAAATCAAAGTCCTGATTTTGACCTAATTGGATGAGTACCGAGGAGAATTTGCAACGTGAAAACCAACATCCATGATCTCAAACTCCAAAGGCCAGGACTAAACTCTTTGTATAAACTATACCCAAGGCAGAAATTCCTTAAGTAATTGGCTAATTAAGGATTCTGTTTGGATGACCATCCACAGATAGTTAAATGTAATGTTTAAACTGTGCTCGCTCATCATTACAAAGTCAGTTCTCAAGCCAAGATAAGACCCAAATACTTTTGTTCTGATTTAAATAAAATCCTATAATCAGGGCTATAATAACATCTGTCTGACATTAAGCAGTTGGTTGCTAAAAATGGAGATTTTCTTTTCATCCGTTCCATAAAGTCATAGATCCAGGGATCAGTGTTCATATACTATTCTCCCCACAAACTTCAAGTCATCAAGCAGATATTTCTTAAGAGTTATAGCATTTCCCACTTTTTTTTCCGCCATAAGACTGGTTATCTTTATTATGGCTTCATGTGCCATTAAAAAAGTGTAAAATGAAATAAAGTCTTTTGCTTGAATTCATTCAGGTTTCTAGAATGTAACCGTAGCAATTAAGGTATAAAGTATATAATGTACTAACTCTTGCTCCGCTTTTGTTATATTTACTCATTAAAATGTTTTGTTCGTAAGCAGAAATTTCCCTGTGTGAGCATATTTTTATAAGTTCTCCTTGGAAGTCAAATTCTCCAGATCCTTAATTATTGCTTATTATTTGTGAACTTCTTAAAACATTCCCTTTCTGTGTGTCATCTTTAACATTTGCACTTGTTTCTCTAATCCCTCTAAATATGATTTTATTTATCTAGGATCTCTGTTTACTCAGTTTAAAGCTCAATAAAAAATGAATACAATTACCCTATTGCATTGTAATGACTCAAATCTAGATAAATGCATTAATGATGACTTTGTCCCACATACTCTTCGCCTTAAATTCTCCCTTCCAAGCAAATGCCCTGGTTAGTAATCAAGTGGCCAAAAGAACTAAAGTCTCTTGGTGATACTCTCAGTTTCAGGTTTTTGAATTATTCATTATATTCCAAGCTTCATAAATGGTGACAAACTGATATTAATACACATGAAAAGTGCTGAGATTACAAGGACAATGTAAACCCAACCCCAAGTGCTCTGGGGAGCTCTGAGTTTTCTCAAAGAATATATCAGCACCATGGAATGCATGCATTCTCCACATCCACAAGGAAAACTCTCACCGAGTCAATCTTGAACTCTTTTAGAACAGTCGGATGGGAGCAAGAAGACTCATTTCAGCTCCATTTGAGGCAACCCAGAAGGTTTCCAAGTGTCCTGATATCATACTTATCAGGTTAGTGCTTCCAGAAAGGAGAGGGAGAGCCCACTTGAGGCCAGAGTAGGTTTCAGCCAGAGCCCAGATGTTCTCAATCACCCTTGCATTGCAGTTTTCACCTACTCTGTTTTGAAGTCTTGCCTTGCCTGAAAATAGCTCACTCTCTGCGATAGACTGGTGTTTTCCATGGATGGAAAGGATGCATTAATAATAAGTCATAATATAATGTACTGGAATATGCAGTGGCCTAAGTTCTCAGTGAGAAACAGAAAAACTAAAGTCATTTCCTTCTGCAGAGAAAGAGGTACATCTTCCTGAACAGTTTTGTGTTTTTGTTTCTGCTTCACATTTTTTTCTGCAGTCTCTGCACTGTTAAAAGCATCCAAATCTTTATGCACATGAACATGCTCTTTCTTTTGCACTGATGGTGTGACCTGCTTAAATAAAGTTTAGGCTAAAACCTTCTTTATTACTTCACCCTCTCCAGAGTGCATTTGCACAGGTTACTCGATCCTGAGGAACAAGCTTATATAAGATAGAAGAGCTAGGTTAGAATAATAAAACAAGACATTAGGATAGGTTTCTCTAAGAAGAAATAGAACTACACTAGCTATGAAACATGTCTTCTTCTTTTTTCATTTTTTTAGACTGGGTCTTGTTATTTTTGCCCATGGAACCGCAGGCTCACGTTGCCTGGGGTACCATGGACTCAAACAATCCCCAGACTGAGCTTCCCAGGTAGCTGGGATTACAGGCACGTGCCACCACACGCAGATGTATTTTTTTTGGGGGGGGGGGGAACTAGATCTCACTACATGCGCCTGGTGGGACTCAAACCGTGATCCCTGGCCCTGGCTGTGACTTCCTAGGCTGCTGCTTATGTTCATGCGCCACCATTCCCGGTTTTTTTTAAAAAAAAAAAAAAAAACTTATTAGCAGCAATGAGAATAAGAAATGTTCACTTGAGGGTGCATTGTGTACAACTACAGCGATAGAGGAAGCTCTCCCTCCACTTGCTTAAATGATTTCTTCCAACCAATCGGACCTGATGGAGAACACGGCCCACTGACAAGACCTCATGATAAACACTGGAAGCTGAGAAAAACTTTTTTTAAAAATCAGCTAAAACATATTCCTTTATTATTTTCTGTTATTTATGTAGGGGAGGAGGAAGTAGAAATACTCAAGGTTTACGGCTCTAATTAGAAGATGCTTCAAATCCACATGTGAACAGCAGCGTTTTGATACACTATTATCTTGGTTGGCCCCCCTTCTTTCCCTCTCTGTTCCCTAAATTCAAAGTCAAATGGACATATTTACAGGCTGCTACGCATCGCCTATGGCTTAATCTTTCCACACAAGCTATATTTCATGCCCTAATTTCTTCATTGTGTATTTTCATTTCTCTCCCTTTGAATTAAGTTTATTATCCATGGGTAAATGCGCCAACTTAAACTTCTTCATCCCGGCCACACAAATTTAGGTTTGAAATGTTGGGTCAGGATTTTCTCACGCACGGGAAAGTGCTTGCTGTTCTTCTGGGCCCCTTCCCTTGTGCCAATCTTTCCCTAGTTCTAATTAACTCCTTGACTTTTTCAAGTTCCTGGCTGAACACTCAATTCTCCTGGACTGCTGGAGATTCAGTTTGGCCCCAATTAAAAGTTGTGCTGAGATGTTTAACTTTTGAGTTCTCTCAGTGCTGGAAGAAGAGAATCATCCTCCTGAGTCTTAGAAGGACACAGTGTATCAGGTAGCCCCTCCTCCATGCTGAAACAGTTCAATAAAGAGCCCTCTGCTTCCAGTACAACTAAAGAGAAACGACTCATTCCAGAAACAGAGAAAAATGGGGTGGGGGGGTCTCTCAGAGAGAAGGGAGGAGATAGAGTGGAAAGAGAACAAGAAGGAAGTGAGAGGAAGCTGAAAATGGAAAGACCTAACTGTTGAAGCATGCTAGGAACATAAATAAGTAAATACATAAGAGAATTTCTTCCACAAGGTAGGGCAACACAATTTTTTTAGAGAAAATTAGCATTATTAAGAAAGTTGGAGGACAAATCCAGGTATATCCAAAGTCACCTCAATTGATAAATCAAAATTGGCTAAGAAGATTTATTTAAAAGAACATTTTGTAAAACAAAATTAATACACTGGCATGAAATAAAAATACCCACACAGCAATGAAGTAGATAAAAGCATCATTAAAACCATGCTTAGACAGAATCATGAAATCTCAAAGAAAAACAAGTCACACAGTGTGGAATACAAAATGACCCTCCACAGGACAAAAAGCTGATTGGTTTCAGACTTTGCATTGGAGATCAAGGGATGTTTAGTGACAATGAATAACAGGTCCAGAAGAAAAGAATGACAGAGCATAATCTACAGCTAAGTAAACCATCCACCAGGACAAAGTAAAGTCTTTTTTAGATGTATTTTCCCTTAGCGTATACTTCATATGAAAGCTGGGGGAAATCAGGTAAATAAAACAAAGAAACATTCCAATCAGGATAAATTGGAGAAGGCTAAAAAGAGGGTTTCACTTTGGAATCTAATGGGATGAAATGAGTGATGTTAACTTTAGAGGGTTCTTTAAAGAAGCTTCTCCATTGTAAGACACATGACGAGTATATCCTCACACACCTCTCTCTTTCAGTGCTAGGACAGAAAATCACACTCATTTCATCTGTCAAGATCATTGAACCACAAGGGGTATTTCCATGGAAAATGAAAGCTGATACGATCATCTCCAAACTAATATAAAGAAGAAAACATGTTATTTTGAGCCACGGATGGACTGATTATTAACAATAGGGCAGGATCTGACCTTGATACTTAGAATATACTCCTTTGAGAGTATAAGTGAGCTTTAGAGGGTTATGTGCTTTTCTGTAGGCCAAACCACACCGAAGGTCTCTTCAATGTATGATATTTTTATGTTTGTAACATTACAACCACTGTTTGTTGGTTCAAAAAATTTAGAGCCAACTTATATAAAAAGCACTGGAGGCTTCATTAGTAGTACAGAACTTTGGGTAAAGTTTATGGACTATGAAAGTCAATAATTTCAACAAATATCTAAGTCTCTGCGTGGTGTCAGGTACTGCTCTCTTAACTGCGGATTCCACAGCAAAATATAGATAAGATGATTGACTCCCTAAGCTTCCATTGGAGAGAGAAAAATAATCATGATAGTCACATACACAGGTATATTCACACACACACATACATACACACACACATATACTAGAAGGGGAGGCAATAGTAAAGGATATGGTGCAAAATCAAGCAAGGGAGAGTAACACAGAGCCATGAGGACCCAAGCTAGTTTGTAAAGGTATATAGAGAAAGAGCTCTCAGAGAGGAAACATCACACTTCAGTCCACAGAAAGAGCACCCCACGGTCAGAGCCTCAAGATTGGCTGGTTTATCCTTCAACTCCGGTAAGAAGTCCAAGCCCAGTGACGAGAGAGTAAGTGCAGGGAACTAGGCGTTGTGTGAGGGAAAGATGGGCAAGATTTACTTAAGATACTGTGGGTCTTGGTAAGGTCCCTGGATCTCCTGAGTACATACCCCGGGGAATTTCTGCTTAGCAATCTATACCCCTTGGGGGCTCACAGAAGAGGAAGAGTCACTGGAAAGTGATTCTGTATGTGCATAACAGTGACAAGATATATTGTCAGAAGTTGGTAAGTTGGCTGATCAGGAAATCCAGTTGCAGATATCACGTTTAATGTTAAGAAAGCAGAACATTTCTTAAACAGCCCTTTTTTTCCTGTTGGCTTAAAAACAAACCAAACATGTTTTTATGCTAGAAATAAAACATAACAGGATGCAGTGTTAGTCATTTGTATTATGTCTTCTGCTGTCAGTCTAAGAAGTACAATTTTTAAAAGTTTATGAATAAAATTTTAAGTGAGTGAAGCATTCTTTAACCTAGTTTTAGGAAGTATTTTTAATTTAAAAGGGAGAATCCTACATAAAAATTTTATAAACTTTATTACTAAGTATCTCATAAATTCTCATTTAAGAATTCCAACTCGTTTTTCACTGAATAACATGGTTATTTTAATACTGATTCCCACCAACATACATTGTTCTTGAGCTGAAGTGCTTTAATATGGTGGGATTTCAAAAGAAATCTATGACTGGGAGTGCAAGACTCATTTTCTTTATCTGTAGAATGGAGAGTGAATCTCTTCTTGTTTTATGGCAACCCGAGACAGAACTGAGATGTTGGTCAGAGCTCAAGGAAAATGACAAGGAGTGGTGAATGCTGTTGAAGATAATGCTAGGGAGAAAGGAAGCATAAAGTGAAAGTAATGCTACCCCAACAACTGCCTGGAACTCAGGTTTCCAATGCTGCTGGCTGGCAGGAAAGCTGTCTGGTGACATTAACACAACACAGTTTCTTTCTATAAAGCCCAGGTCTGGTACCAGTCAGCCTCTGATGTGTATGTAGTTCAGCTTAATCACACCGAACAGCTTTGGCGGAACATTCTTCCAGTGTTATCTTTCTCTACTGTTGGTAGAATCCAGGTAGCAAGTTCTGTTCTTATTTATTGATAAGTGCAGTACAACTTTAAAACACTCTTTTTATGATAAGAGATATAACATTTTCATATCATATGTAGTAAGTTACACAGGAAAATGTGTTTTGAGGCAGGTAATGAACTACAAGGAAAGTCTTTCTTCAGAAGCCAATTTTTCACAAGAATAAATATCTCACCATGCAAATCTATGAACAAGAGCTTTAGGGTTACATGTCCCACCTCACGTTCCATTACAGTAGCCAATCACATTAAAAGAAGCACTGTCCAGTGAGTTCGAGTGAAGCAAAACAGAGTCCACAGCAAGGCACATTGCATTGTTTTACTTGAGAGTGGGAAGGTACAGCTATTTCTCATTCTTAAATAATATAAAATTATATCCGGCAGACTGAAACATCTATGAATATTAAAATGAGTGTTGTAGAGTTTTACAGAATAGGAACTTATTCAATTACTTAACATAATAATTGAATCTTTGCATGTATAGTAAAGTTTGCTACAAATCTATATAGGGCAGACAATAAAGCAATGAAGTTTATTTAGCTAATTTGTACTAAAATGGGCATGAGACTCAGTACTTCCAAGGTCTAATTCTTAAGCTATAAAGAAAAATGGTTCTATTTAAAGGTAATGTATTCAGAATAAGCTGTAGCTTGGCCTTGGAGAGCGTGTCCAATATTTACCAACAGCTTCTCATTGAGGTTGGTGAGTAGCTGGTCAAAAGAGAGGTGAGTGGAATTTTTAAAACCACCTTCACAGTTTCAAATGCAGTCATTACCTTCACTGGGGTTTATGTGAAACAGTACATTATGAGTTATGTAAATGTAAGTTAATAATGGAAATGTAATTCTTAATAATTATATAAAACTATTTGAAAGATTTTTAGCTGGTGCTTCACCCTGTTCCAATTTATTATGTCTGCACTGTATGTCTGATCTTGGAGGCACCAATGAACTAGAAGAAAAGAGAAGGCAGAAATACTCTCCCCATTACCTTGTTCTTTATTACATACTTCATACCCTCCCACTACAAATCCACTCTTTAGCGGGAAATGTTTCATCATTTTTTCAGTAGAATTTATGGACATCAAGCTAGGGAGCAAGCATTTAATCCACATAAATTTCTTTTTAAAACTAAATGACCCATGCAAAGTTGCATTTTAGTAAAAATAAATTATAGTGTAGTTTTAATCATTTAATTGCTTTGCAATAAATAAAATTAAGATAGAGGGAATAAAATAAATCTTACAGAGATTATATTTAAATATAGATGAAAATAGTGTCTTGGACATAGTATCTGAATTTTCAAATGGAAACAAATTTTGAAATGTTTTTTCCAACCTGAGCTCCATAAATTCTACTGAATAGTGAAGAAGCTTTTCCTCATGAAAAGATGCTGTGAACTGGTGAGTAAAAAGGTAAATTACTAAGGAATGTGATGGTAGATGGAATTTTTTAAATTGTTTTCTCTATTCCTTTTGAATATCTAGCAGAAGATCTAACAAACAATCCCTAACAGTATTTTACCTTGAAAAACATTTAGCAATCAAGTTGTAAGAGACATTCAGATGATTCCCTACAATGTCATCTTATGTCATTTTCAACATTACTGTAGACAAACACATCCATTTCATTTGTGTTTAAGTTTCGATTGTAGCAACTTCATTTACTACAAGAATATTCCTAGATAAACTATTCAGTGGTCCTGAGAAGGATCTATATTGATTCAAAAGTGTAAGCTCAACATTATATTAATGACACCAGCAAGCATGAATGATAGACAATACTGAATATTCAATTATGTCATTTACTACTGTATAGAGACAACTTCTATAGTGGGTACCAAAATTATGACTACCTTTCTAAATACAAAACTTCAAAAATCCAAGAATCTAAAACATGAAAAGCTTGCTATTTATTGCTCACAAAAATACAATATGAGCTCTATTTCTACTATAATGGCTACTGAAAAATTTAAAGTTCTTAATATGTCTTTGCTTATAATATGCCTGCTAAACCACTTTAAAAATCACAATGTAGGACAAAATAACCAATGGAAAATTCTGTTGAAGATGAACGACAACTATGTTATTGGTCTTATGTGCAACAAATCAAGAGTTATACAATATGATACACATGCAGTCAAGAAATCCTGGGAAACAAGGATGTGTAAATTGAGTAAATAGTTTCTTTGCAACAGCAGTTTAATTCTGAAAAAAAAATATTTCATGAAGACACAAGGAGTTATCACCTCAGAAATTTTTTTCTTCTGGTTAGTGCCCAAGACATTTATTTTGGCTGTGATTAGATTTTTAAAAAATGACCAATCTTTAATACCAAAGAAGTTGAATTTTTCTCCCATAAATGCAGAAGGGTTTAGAGAGAAATATATTTGTCTGTGTATATATATATATATATATACATTATTTATGAATATAGAAGGGTTTAGAAATATATTTATCTTTATAAATATCTATTATATCTATATATATATTTAGAGAGAAATATGTTATTCACATATACCAGTGTGACTTGCAATTATGGTCACTTGGGCATGAACATTCAATAATTTCTCAGTTGCTCAAAGTTTGCTGTCCAAAAGTTCTCTTAGCAGGTCAGTTTTCTGTATTTGGTCTAAAAGCTACCAGGCAGTAGTTGATCATGATTATGGGTATAGATATGTAGGAAAGGGGGGTGGTGTTTTTTTTTAAAATTATACTGCTAAAAGTAAATTACTCTGAGAGAAGAGGATGTTTAGCATTTAAAGTCCTTTGTGTCTACCTTGTTTAGGTCATACACGATAGTGGAAACATGGCAGAAGTCTGTTCTGAGCAGTAAATCCGATTTACTGTTCAGCTGGATTCCAACAGTTGGTAGAGAAGAGATTCTACTGCACAGTTTTAGGCATGCCTACAAAGTCAGGACAGGCTAGGGAACACCCAAGTGACTAAGTAAACTTTAGCAACTAAAAATCAATTTGGTTGCCATTGTAAGAAGAAAAACCAAAATTCACTGTTTCCAATTGAAAAAGGGAGATGAAGAAAATTAAATGTTACTTCAACAAAACACAGAACTTTAATTTCACGGAGGAAAGCCTGGCTGTAATATTAGACAAAGAGTTTGTACAATTTTTAAAAAAGGAGAAAATCACTAGAATTTCCTAAGTTTGGAAAAAGAATGAGAGTCTATCTGGTTCTTCCCTTGTCTCCCAGAGAGTATGCACTCTCAGTTTGAGAGACAAAGGGTGGAGTGGTCTTGCAAAGAAATGAATATTTGGGGAAGATAAGTATGATCTCCTGATATTCTGCAAGACATTTTAAGCATAAAAAACTAAAATCACAAAATTCAAGTCAGAACAAAGAAAAATCACGCAAACTGTTAGACTGAACATCTGTTTTACCAAAATTGGCGGCAAAGCCTGTCTGGAGCTGTCCGTGGTGCTTAATTTTTTAGCTCAGTTTGGCAAATAACCCTTTTCAACTCCTTTTGAATTCCTTGCATCTTGATTTCAACTATTACTATCACTATGGCACTTACTCATCGAAAGTAAAATGTATCTGACTCTAATATTGTCCTAGTTCAGTTAAATGTCCGAGTCTGTATCAAAAAGGATTTTAACCTCAAACTACATCGGCTTGTCCTCATTCTCACCACTTACTTTATGTTGTCCAAGGAGAGTTAAAAGTAAGGTAACCTAGCAATTCTATTGGATACAGTAAAACACCAATCTTTAGCTATATCCTCTACAACAAACTAAAAGGGATGTTTCTTTATCACAGATATTAAGAGCTACAAAAATTTCCCTACACATTTCCTCAGCACCCATAAGGAAAATTTCATTTGTGCTACTAAGAAAATCTATGTGAGACCAATACAATTTTTAGATTTATTGACTCAGACAAGGAATCATAAAGCAACAGAGAGAAGGATATTTGGAGTCATGGAATTAATTTTGTTTGTATCTATGATCCGATTTGGCAATGCCACTTGAAGTCTCTAAGAATTAGTTTATTGAAAAAATTAGTTGGAGAGAAAGATGACATTCTTAGCAAGTAAGACACTAAGGGTGGTGGTGAATATTAAAATGCTGATGCTCTAAACTGGTAATAATTACTAAATGGTAATAATGTCTGAGACAACTCTATCAGTTAAAGTTGACTATTCCAGGAAGTTATGATTCTACTTTAGAAAGGCACATCAATTAAAGATGGTCTTAAACTTTAAATAATGAGATAGGACAGCAATGTGATAAGAGGGCACCAATGGGAGATAAAACTAAATGCCAAATTTGACAATTTTTGCAGGTTCAACACAAGATTACATGTTATTTCCTGATGTCTTTTCTTATCAAACAGACAAGAGCAATAGCAGACACTCTATTGAAACAGCAGGAAGATACTTTAGATTATTAGGTTTTATAGACTGGCTAGTAAGTTACTGGAAGGAAGCATTTACATAAGCACTTCTCTTCCAAGTTCAGTGAATTGAGGCAACACAGCATCCTTTAGGAATAGCCTGCATCCTTTAAAAGCAAAATGGGTTCAGGGAACCTTGGCAAAGTATACACAGTGTTTTACAAACAGATATACAAAGGTATGATGTATTTTGCCTAGTCATTGTTTCCAACTGACATGAAGGCATTAGTTTACAAGAGACTGCATAGTAAAGGTATAGTGTTAAAGTAGAATCATGATTTTGAAAGAAATTAAATGGGCATGGCAGTCAAAATAAAATTCCAGTAGCTGTTAACTTAGCAGAAATACTGGAGCAATATTGGAAAAAAGCCACTTTTACTAATTTGAGGTCTACATATGTTAAACAAGAAGCAAGTCACAGATTCAAAATGGAATGCAATTTAAGTTTATTTATAATCAATATCCTTCCTCCTACCAAAATGATTGCCGAGGACCTAATATAAATACTACACATGCAAAATGTCTTTGAATTAGAAAATGAAAAAAAAAAAAAACAGTAAAGAGCAAGAAGCAAGTACATTAAAAATCAAGGGAATAATCACTAAGATTCTTTAGTTCTGTCTTTCTGCACAGACAGAGAAAAGCAAGGAATAGGGTATATTCCATTTCAAAACGCACTGAGGATTTTTCTGACACTGGTCTTTTTCGCACCTATTTTCTTGAACTGGGAAGCCTTTCACCTTTTCTATGTCACCCAGCTCATGTGTATGTGTGTGCCCTTTCTTCTACTTGGACATCTTTGACACTGCCTAATACAAGTTACACTCCTTGTAAGTGACATATCAGAGTCACTCATGAGTGTTGTGAGCTACATTTAGTGGCTGCCTTCATCAAGCATAATTTCATAATAAATAATTTCAAATAATAAATAATTTCAAATAATCCTTTTCTTGGATCTGCTTGGTTACTATCAAAAAGCAACAGAAAAATTCAATGAGTTTCACTGGGTAAGAAGCTTTCCTGGTGAAAACAAACTGTTGACATGAATGTAAAGATTGTAGCAATATCTCAGAGTATAGCAGAAATAAAAATGAAATCATTTCCAATGAAATCATTTCATTCCAAATGAAATCATTTCCAAAACCCCATATATTCTATATAATGGAAAACAAGTAAACCTCACTGGCTTTCTTTTTGAAATTATGGCAAAATCTTTATAACAACCAATGCCTTATATTAACTCTTTTTAAGTGTACAGTCTCATGACATGAAGTGCACTCACAATGTTGTGCAACTATAATCACTAATTTTTCTGCACCCATCTCAGCACCTACTAACCTCTGCTCCACTTTTGTTTCTGTGAATTTTGTTTATAATAGGTACTAATATAGAAGTGGTTTCATTCAATTTCTATCCTCTTGTGTCTTACTTACTTCACTTTTAACATATGCTTTTAAGTTTCATTTCAACTGTAGCAGGTATCTGAGTTTAATTTCATTTTAGTAATATCACTATTTATTTACTACATTTTGTTTTATAGTCATTCACCTGTTGATCAACAACTGTCTGTTCCCCACCTTTTATGGTGAAATGAATAATGTGACCATTTATATATATATATATATATATATATATATATATATATATATATATATATATATTTTAAATGTGTTTATGCATACCTAGGGGTGAAGCCATTGAATTGAATAGTGACTCTACATTTAATTATTTGCCAACTCCCAGAATGATAGATTTTTATAGTGACAAAATAAGAAAGGGTTTCTAAGAATTAAAAAAAAATAAATTCTACCTATTTCTTCTCCATTTTGATCTTGTATTCATTTTCTATACCCCACATTCACGTCATGTATTTTTGCTCTCATCCAAACTAAGTTGTCTCATAATCTCAAATATTTGATAAGCAGTAAAAAATTATAAGGAACAAAATTTAGCCTTTCCAGAATTACACATATTATCGAGGACTTTTTTGAGAAAATGAGTTGACCTGCAACAGAAAATCAAAACAGGGGATGGGGGGGCAATCAAGACAAGCAAGCAAATAAAAAAAAACTTAATATTTTGAAATATCCTGCAGTATGTGGAAGATTGAAAGAAGCAAATGTATCTCTCAGAGTCCATTCTACACACCTGATCATCAAGTCCTCTCCTAACATAAAACAGGACTGACCTTTCTTAAAAGGCTTCAGAAAGTCAGTTTATAAAACATCAAGGATATTAAACAACAGATAATAGTGATATTGCAATACTTATAGGTACATTTTACACTTTGTAGATACTAACTTGCTTAAGACTTATAAAATTCCTCACTTGTAAATGAGAAAACTAAGCTAGAGGGTAAGCAAATTAGTAAGGTGAGCAATCAGCAATACACTAGCATTAAAAATCAAATTACTCATCAGATCAATTCCAGATCTCCATACAACCTTATGACCTAGTACTCTTTCTCTAGAAATACTCAGCTATAAGCTTAGTACTCTTTCTCTAGAAATACTCAGCTATAAGCTTCTCAGTTCATCTAATACTTCCTAAATGCCTATCTGAGGATGAAGGGAAAAAGAATACAGGCTGAGTGACAAACAGGTGAGGACAGCAGAACTAGCAGGCAGTAATAACCATGGTCTAAAAAAAATCCACTCAGAAGGAAAGTAATTTAGTGTATACAATTAAGCGATTACCTATTTATTGAAATAAATTGATTATTTATACATGTATGGCAAGAAATTGAAGTTGAAGAAATGAAATTCGTTTCAGCCAAGAATTTCAGTGTAACAGTAATGATCTTGATGAATTATATAATCACATTTTAGCCTGAATCGTATTCAGACATTTGCCACTCTCCTCTAGTTCACTGTATGTGATCTCAGGGAAATAAAATGTTATCCATGCTGCAAAGTCAGCAATGGGATCAGAAGCTCAGTTTGCCATATAAAAATATTCAGATCGATATGTTAGTGAACATGCAAGATTGATTTTTGCAAACAGATGAGTTATTCATCAAAAACTACCTTCTTTCCTATAACTGTGTAAGAAAAGATGACTTTATAAAATGTCTTTTGTTAATCATTCAAAATCTATAAAAATTTCCATATTCATCACTTCAAATAAAAATGGAGGATGCAATGGCTGAATAAAAGCTTTGAGAATATATTTTTTAGCTAGTCTTTTAAAGTCCTTAATGAAACAGAAGTATTTATAAGGTATGAACCCATCTTGACAAAAATGAGATCATTCTATATAATTGATAATGGCAGTATTCTTCCTTCTTAGAACATCTCCTATATGCTCTTATTCTTGAGGTAAGGCCGCTTACCTTCCCTGAAGTTGCCTCTCTGCTAAATCAACAGTGTCTGTCTGGAATAGAACAGTGTTCAAAATGCTTCCATGTCACAAAGCATCATCATCGAGGCACACAGCACAGCAAGCAAAGTGTGATGGACCTTTCTGCCTCTCCCAAGGGACCAGAAAAGCACCCTAGTACCGTTTGCCTCAAGCTAGACCAAGTCTAGCTTGAATACGGCCCAGATAAGAACATCATAACTTAGCAAACTTATTTATTCTATTTTGATGATTAAGTTAGTTAACTCAACATGCCGCTATTGAATACTGAAACTACTTACAACTTTCTAATTGGAACCAGTATTTTCATGGAGTTACGATTCTTCAGGAGACCAGCAGTCTGAGAGTTAATTCCAGTTACTTCCCATGTATAAAGGTGGTGGAGAAACCTGGTTGATGTATTGACATTGATGTCATGTTAAGATCACAGAGGTGAGCGGAAATGCAGAATGTACTTATATATGCCACAACATGAGATCATGGATGTTTATCATATTGCTGCCCAAATTGGCAAAGAGAGCAAAGTAACCATATCTGCCTCTTTCAGGAGAAATGGATGTGAACAGCAGATTGTGGTCATGAATTTCTGGAGAGAGGAATAGAGAAGGAGACTGGCATTGAAAAAAACTTAAGAGAACTGAGCTAGCAAATTTCTAGCCAGGTCAAAAATCTATTTATTTCACTAAACATCCATTTCCACATCTGTAAAATGAAACTAGAAATGAAAATACTTTTCAACCTTTCCTGCTGTGGTAGTCTGTCTGAGAAAATAGTTTGCATAAAATACAAAGTGCCACCTAATTGTAAAATGTCAAAATAGAGCAAAAAAAAAAAAGCTCTTTGGTTTTTATCTATGGGAAACTAATTTGACCTTAAAGAAAATGAACAAGCAACTGTAGGCTCATCATCACCGGAGTCTAACCAATTAAGCTAAGTGGCAGAGGACACCCACATTTCAAAATAAAATTTCAAGCACATGAAACAGTGTAACGTGTTTATAATGTTAAATGAGGTGTTTCGTAATTAATTTTAAATGGCAGGTGTAAAGCTGATACCTTCCCTGGCACTTCATGTACTGCAGAGCCAATGGGAGAGGAAAGGAGCAGAATTCAGAAAATCCAGCTTGCCACCTGGGGAATGTAGGGGAAACAGGAACATCTCCACCTTCTTTGTTTGCAACAAGATTCTGCAAAGTCCCTGGTCTCGGGCAGTTGCTGTCCAGGCTGCGGTGGGCAGGTCTCCCAAAGTGGGAGGTTTGCCACCAGCTTTTTCAGGTGCTCTTGGCATCTGACAGTCTACTTGCAGTAGCCAAGCTCTGTGGCTGCCTGGCTACCAGGAGCCACTGAACTGTCTGAGGATCCTCAGACAGTTTCCCACAAATCATGTCAGAAATGAATAGAGAGATGGTTGCCAATGAAGAAAATAAACTTCTGTAATTAAAATAGTTCACTTTGATGACTTGTAAATGATGGGTACCGATGTACATAAAGTATCTTCAAATTTTTATTCATTCTGTGTCTATTTCAAAATGCTTTCTGGTTGCTACCAGATCTACATTTTCAGTGAGGATGTATTGATCATTTTGAGATTCTAGAACTATCTTTGTCACCATTTACAGTTTCTGATGGAATGGGAGAAATATCAAATATTTTATGACTAATTTTTGTGTTCATAAGACAAATTATGGTGCCTTCTTAAATCTGACCATACCCGATGTTTTCAGGTTAGATAAATCATTTGACAGTTTTAATCACTTTTTTAAACTGAAAAAAACAATGGATTATACTTTAATAAAATTTTAACTTAAATATATGTATCTATTAAGTGCCAACTAACTGCTAGGCAATATGCTAGAAACTGAAGACAGAGCAATAAGAAAAACCAAAATCCCTATGAGTCACAATGGCATTATGAAAGTCTTTTAATTCCTTTTTCTTTTCCGCCCTGCCATCCTCAACAGAACATCTGAATGCTAGAAAATTCCATCCATTTTAATCTTTACCAAAATTCCTTCAGAGTAGTATAGATAACATATTTCAAAGTTTTCACGTTTATAGTAGTATTGCCAAACAACCTCTACCCTACAACATAATTAGTATCCAAGTGCGAATAACAGCATTTCCTACAAAATAGACACAACTTCACTATAAGGAATTATTCAGCTTAACTGGGAAAACCGAATATGTGTAAAAAACCATGAATAGCCCTTGCAGACAATATATAAATAGTAGTAAAGATAATTAAAGGAGAAGAGAAGAGGTGCAAAATTCAGAGAGAATAGAATAGGCACAGAATTCAGGGCTTTTGCTAAGTAATCGAATATTTTGATCACCACCAAGAGAATCTATGCAATGTCTTGCTATCAAAAATAACTTCTGAATATAACTGAAGTTCTAATTAAAATGATTAGTTCTTATAAAATACATCATATACCTAAAATATAAATCCAGAAGAGGTGCATCTCTGCCACAAGACTAACTTTGAAAAGAGAAATTCGGGGAAGAGAAGTTTTGGAAAAGAGTCTGTAGCAGAAATGTGTAAACAACAGCTTGATAGTTCATCTATTTCCTACATTTACTTTCTTAACTACCTATAAATAATATGTTCATTGTTCATAACAAATAGCAATAGATACCCTTCTCATGGCTGTCAGTAAAAGAACTGACTTGCACAGATTTTTACACTGACATATTGTTGTGAACCATGAAACAATGTTTAACGAGACTGCCAAAAGTTAGCAGCCAGTTAAGAAACAAATATGGTCACACAATGCTTTCACCTCTTATTTTCAGAGGATGAATGATAACAAAAAAATTGTGCAGACTTGGGCAAGAGATATCTAATATTGAAAATACCGTTAATATTTGAAATATTAAGGGATATGTAATATTGAAAACAAAATTGTTTTCTGAAAGAAGCTTTTAGGTACTGAAGCTCAGGTAAGGAGAGGCTGTGATATACCACCAGACCCCTCCTTCAGGGGCAAAGTACTTATTTTCCCCAGCTGCTGGGGATACTTGCATTGACAATTCAAATGGAAGCTGAACCAGCAAGGCCAGGCCCCACAGGAGGAGCAGCAGCTGTCCCTGTAATGGTAGTGGACTCAGGTCCTGGCCTCAAGGCTGAATGGCCCCTACAGATGATGGGGGCATATGGGGCCAGGGGTCCACTGTATCACATTTCAGCCCAACTTCTGCAGTCCTTCCTTCATCTCTTCTACAGGTGTCCATCCTGAGGCACTGACCAGCTCATTTACTGCAAACATATTTTCATCTTCTGATGCTATATCCTGGGGGAGAGCTCCTCGGAAAATGAGTCTGGGATCAAACTTTAGTTCCCCTCTGTTCAATATTCCATGACTCTACTCAGTAAATTAGTGGTATTTGTAGATAAACTTTTCAGAGTATTACTAGCTAAAAGCCAACAAGGCTAGCATTTTCTAAACAAAATGCACTAAAATGTTCTTCTCTAAATTATAATTGGTTTAAAAAAATCAATATAATTAAGTGACTGTCAAAAGGGTACTAAACGTTAAAGTCAAAAGAAAATAGAAAAATGTTTCTTGCAAGAATAGCACAACTAAAAATCAATGAGACGTACAGCTGCTAACAATAGATAAAAGCAATAAAATAATCTGGTAAGCAGCGCCAAATATTATGATATCTTTGGGTAACAGTAAAGTAAAAGGCAAGAAAATCTAGATATTCTCCGTGATTTCCAATAAGTAAACTTGGGCTTTGAACATCACTGGTCTTAGAGAATATATTCAAAGAGTTGCTTGATCCTTCCCTGAAAAAACTTAAAAACTGTCGTGGTGAATTACTAAATATCAATTCCTCATTCATTTCAAAAAGTACATTTACCACTCTAGGCAACATATATAGATGTAGGAATTCAGTTCTCTCAACTACATTTTTAGCTACACTATTTTAGTTCTAGTTTCTGCCCTATGACATCCAACTTGATTTCTAGAAATTATTGACTCTAGTTTTTATTGATGACTCTCTCCATACCATTCTTAGTCCTTTTGTCAAGCATTCACCTATTCTGGCATCAAAAAATCACATATGATTAAGTAAAATATCAGCAGGGAATACTCCCCCCCCCCAATTTAAAGATAGAGATGATGCACACGAGTTTATAAATTTAAGGTAGGTAGCGTAAGATTTGGGATGTACATAGAAAGTGAAATACATGCAAATTAGTTCAGTTAGCATCCATTATCTCATATAGATACAATTAAAAAGAAGAAATGGAAGCAATCTTTTTAATCTTGTTATGAAAACTCTTAGGACCTATTCTCTTAAAAACCATCATATTCATACAGCACTGCTGACAATAATTATCACATTGCACATCCCCATTCTTCTTACCTCTACTTTTAATAACAATTTTAACTTCTTTTTTGATGAGGATTTTTAAAATTATATTACAAAGACAAATGAGACCAGACAGTATTTATTTTTCTCTATTGGACTTGTTTCACTTAGAATGATGTCTTCAAGTTTTTAATTTTTTTTTTATTTTTAACTGACATAATATCGAGGTAACCCTTCCAAGAATTACCATCCACCACCAGCTCACCTTCAACATTTGTTCATATTGTTGCAAATGGGAAGACTTAAGCACTTTTTATGGCTTACTGAAGCTCTTTGGGGTGTGTGTGTGTGTGTGTGTGTGTGTGTGCATGTGTGAGAGAGAGAACACCTGCAAGTGTGTACACGCACATAAATACACATACTTACACAAGGAAATGTGTATATGTTTATATACACATATAAATGTGTGTGTGTGTGTGTTCATATCTTTACTTAGTTGCCTATCAATGGGTGCTAGGGGTAAAGCTATCTTTTTGACTTAATATTTTCATTCCTCTGGATATATTCCCAGAAGTGGAACTGCAGGATGACCAACAGCTTTGAGTATCTTTCCTTGTACTTTGTAGTCATTTATAGACCTCCTTTGCAACAACTTCTCTTTGACATTTTTGCCCTTCTTTAATTGCATTCTTCTTTTTTCTTTTTCCTATTTGCTTACTGAGTTGTAAGAGATAAATACCTTAAATATTAACCCTATTTTTGATTTGTAAATATTTTTCCCATTGTGGAGGTTGTCTTCTTATCTCCCTGATTGTTTATTTGGCTTTGCACAATATTTTTTATTTTGATGTAGTACTACTTGTTGATTTTTGGCTTTGTTGTTTGTGTTTCAGATGTGATATCCAAAAATTATTGCCAAGATTTATGTCAAGAAAGTTTTTCCTACATTTTCCTTCCAAAAAGGTTATGGTTTCAGATCTTATTAAGTCTTCAATACTCACTGAGTTAATTTTTGTGATTGGGATAAGCTAGGGGTCTAGTTTCACTCTAATATATAAGAATATACAATTTTTTCCAGTGCCATTTATTGGAAAGATTGTCTTTTCTCCACTGAGTATATTCTTGGTGCCCTTGTCAAACATGGGTTTAGTATATATGCTTGGATTTATTTCTAGATTGTCGATCCTACTTTATTGATCTATGTTTCTAATGTTATGTCAGCACCATGCTATCTTGATTACTATGGTTTATAGTATAGTTTGAAATCAGGACACACTACATTTTATTGTAACTCATTCACAGGCTTACACTGGCCAGTCAGGATATTCTGCATAAACACTTTTCAGATAACAAAAGCATCAAAGTTACCAGATGTCTGTGTCTACTCACATAAGTTCTCTAAGTTATCAACTATTTATTTGACTATAACGAAAATAGCTTTGAGATTATAAAAGCTCCTGATTTTGAAATTAGTAAGTACAACATATAAAAAACAAGTTATGTTTAATCACATTCTGAATTACATTCTTCATATTTATCAGAAAGAAATTTTTTAAAAAAGAAAACACTGTAAAAATCAGAAAAACCAAAGGTCAACAGATTAAAAATAAGGGCTAAGACCCAGCTCTCCCCCTCCCCCTCCTCCACTCTCTCATAGCACTGCTGTCCAAACTCAAAATCTCATTATTGTTCCCTGGATTATTGCAACTGTCTTTCAGTCATTTGCTCAGCCAGGCTCTCTTGCTAGCCATCTGAGTTAATCATCCACAAGTGCAGCTCCACTGTGACTCACCACTAATCAAAAAATCAATGACTCCCTCTGGCCTAGAGTGAAATTTCCAAAGAGGTGACCACAAATAGAAAGCAGATTCTTGGAGATATTATCCTCTCAGTTCTTGTTGCCATTATGCTGGAACTAGGTCATCTAAGACAAGCTGAGACCTGTTGACAACAGCAGCTTTCAGTGACTGCAGCACACTGTATGAATGCTCACACTGTCCTTTTGGATACACTGTGCAGAGACTCTATTCTGCACTCAGTACTCCAGCTTTAGCTTTAGAATCCATTGACTATCTCCCCCAATTCCTATTTCAGTTACATCTACACTGAATCCCTCCATGTTTGCCACATCCTTCCCCTACCCCTCTGCTCTCTGCTTCCACCAAAGTTCCCTGACTTCCATTCTTCCGTTAAGAATGCGTCTTCATTGCAGTATAGACTGAGTAGTTTAATCATCAGCAAATTAGGAGTTTCACTGTCCTAACCACTAAAACTCCCAAATCAATGGTTGGTAGAGATGGTTCCTTCTGGAGTCCCGAGGGAAAGAAAGATCAATTCCAGATCTTTCTCCCTGGTTTGTACATGATCATTTTCTCTTGATGTTCCTTCACATATTCATCCCTATGCATGTTTTGTTCAAATTTCTCCTTTTTTCCAAATAAGAACTTAGATTCAATTTAAATACTCCTTTTTATCTAAATAACAATATCTAACAAATATATTGGATCCATGCCAATCCTGATGATGTCATTTGAATTTGATTATGTCTGTAAAGGTTTCATTTCCAAATAAGGTCACATCATGTGGTACTGGAGATGAGGGTTTCAAAATAAGAATTTCCAAGGAACATAGCTGTCCTTCACATTTCTCTGTATCCACTTCATAATCATCCCTCCCAGGACAATCTGAGGCATCTTTTTCCATGACACTTTTCCTGAAACTCCATCTGAAGGCAGCATTCCATTCCATAAGATAGCCATCTGCACTGTGGGCATAAATCACATTTGAACTTCTTACAATAAGTACCAGTGTGCACACTCCTTAAGAGTAGTAACTGCTTTGTTCAAATTGTTTTACTTGTAGCAGTTAGCACAGCAACACAATACGTTGCACATAATAATAAACACTCGCTAAGTTTTCATGAAATTAATAAATCACCATTCATGTTAATAATGATTTTGATCACCTATTCCAGTGCCAAGGTAAAAGGTTTGTCAAATATTTACGAATCATATAAACCTCTAGACTTCAGGATTTGGAACTGGACATTCCTTTAGTGATGAAATCATAATGGCTATAGATAACTGCCATAAAGAATTTTCTATCTGCTTCACTTTAGATACCAATATGTCTCAGTAACAAGATGACCTTTGGAGATAATCCTGGTTGAAGCCAACATGAACACATATAAAATAGTCGCATCACTCCAAAATTAAACAGTCTTTCATTTTGGCATGTCTAGGTATGGATTTAGTGGCAAATTTTCCAGTCTTTCAGAATAGTACACATTTTGTTACATTCAGTCTCAATAAATCAGCTTAACAGTGATGATCACGCCACGGTCTATCGACTATCATTTCTCTTGGAGGATCTAAACTTCTGAATTTCCCATTATTCCCATTATTGGCCCACAGGTCACTAGGCTAAATCAAGTATTTATCTTCCATTAAAGGAACATTTTCTACCAGCTCCATTTAACAAAAGGGAGCTTCATAACATATGATATCTTCAAAATTTTTTTAATTGTCTCTAACCACAGAGATACCACCCACCCCATCCGCATGTCATGAAACAGTAGGTATAAAATCATTTTACTTAACATGAACCTCTCCCCCCCTGAATACACTACACTTTGTATTAACCAAACATGGAAGTCAGAAGGAGCTCTCCAGAACATGAGTTCAGGAGCCTGGGTTGTAATGTAGCCGCCTTCCTGAAAGCAGCAAGGGCCAGAAGAGAGTAGTGAAGCCAATACTGGAACTGCTAGAGTAAGTTCTTTTTTCCACTGGAGATGGACGGTTGACCCTGGAGGATGCTGGATCAAAACAGGTCGTCCAGTTCCTTTTGCACCTGATATGTTTAGGAGTTCAGGAAGTTTTCAAAAATAAGCAAGGACCTCACGCAACTCACTTGCACCTTAGATCTGGCATGTGTGACCTCTGAGATGTGTCATGGGAAATATTGTCATATCAGAATATTGGCAGCTTTTGGATGTTAGGAGTTGCATGTGGAATGAAAAAGAAATTGAGATGGAAGAGCTCGATAGCGATCAACTGATAGGCTAGTCCACAGAATGAGAATCCTAGGAAGCATGTCCAGGTCCAGTTTCAATGATGCTATGAAGCCCCATATATATATATATATATATATATATATATATATATATATATACACACTCCAGCAAGGAAATGTTACAATGGTAACATGGTAATGGTATAATGAGGAAGTAGCAAAGCATATGTGGCATACAGCAGGGAGGATGCAGGGATGCAAGATAATAGGAAAATTTACCTGTGGGGACAACAGTCATTACTAATAGGTCATACATCTCTTGGGACATTCCAAAGAGTTTAGGAGGCTGGGTTACAGGTGAGAGACTGTGAGAGGGTGCTGTTGCCCACCCTCTAGTGTATCAGAGGGGGTGAGACAAAATAAAATGTGTTCTCTATATCTCATAGCGTATCTCTCATCCCATGCCCATGTCTCTCATTCGGACATTTCCCAAAGGGCTGCATGATGTGAGAAGGGTTGGGTGGTGTCATACCAGAGGTTCTGATGCTCTCAAAGTGCACACGAGAGAAGAGCAGCAAAATTGAGGTCTGATTGCAGGGAGCAATCTCTGCTGATGTTGCCTAAATATTGCCTGACACCCCACTAGTAACCACAGCCCAAAATGCTAGACTTAGATTTAAATGCTGTTCTGACCCAGATCAAGCCAGGCAGGTTCTGATAAATTCCCAAACATATAAGGTGCTGTGACGACTACACAGGCATTGGAAATGTATCCTGTGTCTCCAGTCACATGCGTGTATCATCGTAACAGCAAAATGCTACCAACAATCAAGTGCTAGAATATTAGACAAACAGAAAAAAGTAACAAGCAATTCATCATGCACCAGAGACAAAAGCTCTCTAAGATCACCATAATGCTACAAGACACTAGTAGCCAAGAATTAAAGGGCATTCCCATTCCATCATATTTTTTGTAAAATCAGAAAAAAAGGACAAATCAAGAAAATGTTTGTATTTTCATTATTATTCTATGCATCAAGAAACTATGACTATCGTTGAGATGGGAGCAGAGTCCAATGTGGGATTTAGATACTTTTTGGACAAAGATTGGAACAAATCTTCACTTTAAACTAATATTTATTGTAAACGTGTGTCCCATGTAGATAAGTTATCCAATGAAGATACACAATTTTAGTTAGATCAAAAAATTAAAACTAGTGCACTGGACTATATCAACATTATGCCTTTTATTTGGGGAAATACCTATTGTTCAGTGACTATTGAATCAATTGATATATTTTAAATAAATAATTTTATCTCAAGAAATAAGTTATCTTTATCCTTATCCTTGGGCACCAAAGTTGTAAAATTTAGAATAGCAGCATGAACTTTTTTTCTTTCATTTTACTCTTAGGACTAGGCCTATATTCTGTTATTAATCACAGACCTTTACTTGAGAGATAAATCACACCTGCTTTAATTGAGAGACAAAAAGTGGTGTCCACGGCTCTCCTGTTCCCCTGTCACTCATGCTAATGACTTGTTTGTACAGGCTAAGCACAGCTTAGTCTCAACTGATTGTTTCAGAGTTTAACTAGCGCTACCCAGCTCCCATGTTATCAATATCATCCTATTTGCAGAATCTGTGGATCATGATTATGTATTATTAATAAATTTATAAAGGCTTAGTAGTTCAAATTCTGACCTACGACATTCACAATCAACCAGAATCCCTCTGCTAGTCCTATAATCCAATTAAAATGTCTGACAATATACTGTACATTTATCAATGTCTTCCTTCACAGAGAGACTACCTCCCACAAGGACATCTGTGTCTACGAGGAGAAAAACAAAAAAATTCAATCATACCAGGAAAGAAGTAAGAGAGGAAAGGCATCTTTTTATGCAAGGGCCTGGCAAGTATGATTCAGTCCTCCTTTAACTCTGTCCTTTCTTCTAAACTATAAAGACCACCATCTCATTCTAGCACTTAATCACTTCTTGGTGATTCAGTAATAATAATATATAGGAATATTAGGAATTCTTAATGGATTTCAGAACAACTTCCTGGATTTCTTTTCTTACATCTCTTGCTTCCAACTGATGCTATTCCTCCATAAAATCAAACGAAAACACATTTGAAGAATAATACTTCAAACTAGAGTTAATACAAAGTCTTACATTTACATCATGAAATTTTCTCCAAACCAATTCACTTTCTGCTACTTCCTTACAGTTCCTTCCTTCCTCTCCACTGTGGGATATCTCCATCTAGATATCCTATGGGCTCACTCTCTATCACACTTCTCCCAGCTTCCCCAGCTTTGGTGCATTTAGTTATGGTTATCTGGTGTGCCGTGTGGATTGACTCCAATCAATTGTTTAAACAGGTGGATAGTGAGCAACATCCAGCCAGCAGATTGATTTTGACAAAATATATACAGTATGTTTCCTAGAGGAGGTTGAACATAACAACCTGAATCTCGGGTATTAGGAGCTGCCAGAGCTACTGGCCAAGACTCATGCTGTGAATGAAAAAAACCTTCATTTACCATCTTATCTGGCTTCAGAAAACTGAAGGCAGAATGGAATGGTCCCTTCCCCCAGGAGCAGCATCCCCATTCCTCCAATACTAACCCTTAGAGACGCTCCCTAAGAAATAACAGAAAGTTAGTGAATAAGTCCCTTGCCCCCTTGTATTCCACAAAAACTAGTGTTTTGCCTAACTTAATTTTTTTCTAAGCTACTTCTTCCTCTCCTTGTTTAACAAGTTGTAAACCATTCTTTCACACTATATAAAAGCTTTCCAAAACTTAATAAATTCGCTGGATGCTTCATGCTTACATTCAGTCCTGACGTCTTTGGCTGAGTTCAATCTCTCTCATTCGTCCTGCCTCACTTTCCTTAGCACAGTTCCTTACAGTCGGGTTCCTTTAAGGTTTGGGAAACCCAAAAGCACTGGGCCTTAATTACATGAAGGTGAGAGTCCTCAAGATGGGGCTGTGGAACTAGCCCAAGTAGAGCACACACTTTCTATCTCTCAATGCTCCCTAACCTGGAAGCCTTTATATCACCTGCTAAGAGCTGTGGAAGCATTTTCCTCCACCCAGGGTAAAATTATTTAGGGCTGAAATAAATTCTTGGTATTAATTTTGATCTGTACTAACATCTTCTAAATCTAATAGTTCTAGAAATAATCACAATATCCAGAAAAAGATCAACCTGACTGGTAACCAAGGAAATCAGATACATACGAGACATGCAGCTTATTCACTTATTGTACTGGTAAGATTTTGTTAATTATTTTAACCTCCATTTTGGTCGAAATGGAGAATGAACACTCCAGTAGAGTTTAAGTGATAACACACACAGGCAGACATATTGTTGGGGTAATTTTACCAAAATGTTTTACAAGTTTTAAGGTATTTACCTTTCCATCCAAGAAATACATTTCCAGAAAAAAGATTTTGAGCTAATGATTCAACAAAGAAGCTATGTTGCATGCATTACGGTAATCACAATACTTTATTAACAACAGATTATATTAAGTTATGAGATATCACTACAATAGTTTATTATGTAATGATCAAACACATGAAGACTAGTATTCAAGACAGCATATAGTACATAGTGTGGTACATATGTTATGTGATGTGTGTGTACCCACATGTTGGTGCTTCTGAACATTAACCAATGTTATTTCAAATTTCTCATTTTCTTAATAATAGAAATCTTTGTCACCCCCTTTAATTGTGTGAGTTGCTTGTAATCTACAATAAAGTATTCACTCTATCAACTCCTTTAATAATACATCTCACTGAACCTGAACCTGAATAGCATAACTAAAAAAACTCTGAATAGAGACTTTAGGTTCTTCATGAATTTGGAGAAGATATATATTACTTTAATTAGGAGGCTGGTTTAGGCAGATATTTTACACCTCATATGATAACATTATTATACCACATGTTTTCAAAGTGGCATTTGACTCAAATTTACCCTTAGGGTCCCAGAAGCAAAGCTATCAATATAAGACAAGATTACAGTTGAAGAGAATTATATACTTAATTTCATTCCGTGCTTTTTAAAATATAAAATGACATCATTTGCATTTACATCCTATTTTAGAATCTTTTTAAAAATGTGTCTATTTAGTCTTTGGATAGATACCCCTCCCCTACTTGGGTTTAAACTATTTCCCGAATTGCTCTGTCTCCCCCTAACCTCCTAACCCCTAACCCCACCCTATTTTTCTTTGAGGGGAACATCCGACATGCAACAGTCAAATGTCATGTCATGACTGACATTGACATAACTTTGCCACAAGCAACTAAAGCAATTACCAGGGCTGGTTTGGGCACAGCTGAAACACCTTGATAAGGCAGTCGTGAAAAATGAACACATCACACAACCTGAATGGTCTCATCAAAGCAACACTAAATCAGCATGTATGTCTCTAACACTCTCATTCTGTTGATAATAGAATAATCAAACAGAAAGGGAGAGTGTTGCCTCCAGTTTCTGCTGACAGTCGGAAGTGGAAATAAAGTGATACATGCCCATCCCCTGTCTTTCAAATGTTATTTCAGCCGAGACGGTTTCAATTTAGTAGCCCTTAAACTAACCACATATTCTAAAGCCACCTGGCTTGTATTTAATAAGCACCAGATAAGAAACACATTTATTGAATTACTCATTTCTTTAAAAACAGTGGTGTTTAATATACATAATGAAAACTAAATCCAAAGACAGAAGGTAAAAGTAGGGCCACCTCAAGTTGATGAGGACCCATGTATTCTTTGAAAGAATATAATGAAACACAGTTCTATGGCATAGTTGTGATTTAGAGTTTCTTTAGACAAACATATTGTAGGTATCATGGAAGGGCATTGTTGAAAGACAATCTTTACCCTTGCACTGATATAAACAAAATGAAATTGTTTATCCACCACAATCATCCTGAGGATCCAATTGCTGGCTGATTTATAGGTAACACAATGTTTCCTTGTTTCCATTTTCTACCCTCATTTTTCTGTTGCTCATACAAGTCTCCTCTCTTGGATCTCTGTTCCATGGACCAGACTATTCACCTCACTCCTACTGTAACTCACCTTTCCACCAAACACCTTCCTCCTACCTGAAATTTGAATCTGCACTTGTAGAAGTAAAACAAAAAAGCAAACAGCCCATAATGCTTAAGGCTCATGTTTTTGGGATTTGGTGTACGCTACTATGAGCTAAGGTTATGTTATCATCAAATAGATACCAAGATAAAAGAGAAACAAAATTCTCCTAAAAATAAAAAGGTGGAATCGAACAGGTATGACCTGAAAGACAGAACTGGTTTGGGCACAGGTAATGAGGTGTTTTCTTAATTGGTTTGATATTCTTTTTACAGGTAATACAGGAGGGATGCACAAATATAACCATCATATTTCTTAAAATTTTATTTCTTAACCATTGTATTTCTTAAAATTAAAAAAAGAAATGGTATGTATTGAATGAAAATTCACTTAACCTGGGATTAGAATAATAGAATTGGGCGGTATGCGATATGGAGCCAATGGATGAGGCAATATTAAACAATACAGGAGGATATGAATCTGTCCTTCTTTGAGACCTTTCGCATAATCTTCATTCTCTATTGTGTCAAGGCAAGCAATTAAAAGGCTACAGGTAATGTTATTTTGTAAAATAAACAATTGTTCACAATTTAAGTGAGAAAGTGACTAGAATTCAACCTTCCAGGCTCTTTGCACCTTCTCCTACAGAACTGAAGGGTGATGCTTGCCTTCCCTAATGGTGCCTATTGGATGGTGGTGGGAGACTTCCTGCACTTAATAGCATCCATGGTCCTTGCACCCCCTAGTGTGCTCTCTAGCCCACATTCTACACCTTGCCATTTGATTTCTGAGAACCTTTTCTATATTCCACTTTCAAAAGTGTCTTTATATTTTCTAGGCATTACAGCATTTCTAAACTAAATTAATCAATAACAACTGAAAGATCTCAATTCTTCCTGACACTTTTTTTCTGAAACTATCTGGGAACAGAACATAAAGAAGTAGGGAGGACATCTAAAGAATAAACTGCACTGAAAATATATTTGGATCAACATCTGATAAAGGATACATGAGCTGATAGGATGCATTTCTACTGAAATACATTGGACACATCAACTGATATTTGTATCTGATGTATCACTTTCTCTTGAGAAACCATATATACATATTATTTTACATACATATTTTATATCTTTCTGCTGTTTTATATTTCAGACTATTTGAAAGAGGTACAATTCAATTTTTATTTACAATTTTAATACACCATAGAAAGAGATGTAGATAACACAGAGAACCCTATACATTTTTAGAGGAAAAATCCAATTTTCACTCTCCTTATTTAACTTTCTTTCCCCCATATCATCAAAAAAAAATACTTTAATTTGTCTCTCAGCGAACTGACATGCTCGCTTAACTGAATAGCAGCTTTGCCAGCAGATAACTAATATCCGTGGTAAAATCATTTCCGGTGCTCCTTGGACTCATGATAAAATTTCTTCAGACACTACAGACTCAATAGTCTATATCCCAATGATAGCTGGAATATAGCTTGAGCTTCACCTCTGCTCATATAGCAGTGTCTGCACCCCATCAGCTACTTTAAAATAATAAACACCAAGAACACACTTCTGGTAGCTAAATGTAAAAAACAGTCTCTAACAATCTTTTGCCTCTTGATATATTTGCCTCTTGATATATTTTGGTGAGTTCCTTGAGGGCATTATGAAATTAATCATGGTATCAATTTAAGTAATTAAGCAAATTACTTAGTTCCATCTTGCTGGATCTGTGTGTTGAGCTATGAATTAAATGGCCCCAGGCCAGTGCAATAACCTCAGTGGCATAGAAAACAAGTCACAGGAGCAGGCAACCTTGTAGAGGTTGTGAACCTAGGAAGAGGTTCCCTCTTCCCTCTTCCTAGGTTCACAACCACTTCTTGATACCCACCAACCTGTGAGGGAGTGTGCTGGCAACAAGATGGAGGTCCTTGCTAACTAAGAGGATCTGGGGATGCGTAACTGTGAGTACACACTAGGAGATCATGGCTATCATGACAGCCAACTCATGATAATGGCTATAATGGGAGGTGATGGGTAGATGGCAAGGCCCTTAGCAAACAGATAAAACAGGGGAGGAAGTGAACAGAGGCTTCCCAGTGGTGACTCAGGAACTGGAAACTAGTAGGAGACAATCTAGCAAAGAAGGAGAGGGAACTCAGATAGGTAATACAGCAGTACCTTTCAGAAAAGTTTAGATTAGTTGATCCTATCTTGGAAGGTCTAGATGCACACCACAGAGATGTGAGGTTGAACACCAAAGCAGGGGTCCAATTCTGAAGGAATATTCCTGCTTAGAATGGGGGGTCTATTTTTCGGGTCATCTCTGCAGAAGAGGATGGAAGCCCTGACACCCCCACATCTCAGCAGATGTTTTGGATAAACAGAGAAGGGAAAACTTTGCACTTCAAGGCGTTTGTTCCATATTTTCTGGAAGAGGGGTAGAGAGGTCTCACAAAACAGATAACCATTTGAATGTGTTGAACCCAGCTTATTAAAGCTCCCTTTAACATCATACAATGGACAACGGGCTAAGCTTCCTGTTCACAAATGCTCTGACAAGCACTGCTGTGGGAAATGAGAGATGATGGAGTTTCAAAAGAACCCTTGTTTAGTTAACAGTGCCAAAGTGAACAGGCAGGAAGCAAGGCCACAGATTCGGAGGCCACACAAAGGCTTTGCTCCTTAAAACAAAAGAGCAAAAGGGCAGGCTTTCTGAGACCCTTCCAGAGTCTGCACCCCCTGCTACTAATAACAAAATCATCTCCAAATCGATGTCATCATCAGAGGCACCAGGGCCACAACTGAGTGATAAAAAATTATGAAATAAATACATTTACTTAGTCATTTGAGGCCCGCATGTCTAGCATGTTAAGCTAGACAATGAATGAAACAGAGATGACAACACCCTTCCTGAGAGTCAGCATGTTCAAGCACTGATTGCATTGGGGCATGCATCCCTAAAACTCACCATCTACTTAAACTATTATCCATCCCAGACTATATGTGACATCAGATTCCACTGCCAAATGTCATTCTTACTCCCAAACATTTTTAAGACATTTCAGTCAATAGGTGAGGATTGAAATCATCACTGCAAGTAGTTATCCATGCATATCTCATGCCAGACAATCAATAATTTTTAGCATGGAGTTTAAAACAGCTGGTGTCTTCTTTTTTACTTTTTATTTTTAGACTAGGTCTCGCTATTTTTGCCCATGGAACCTCAGTCTCACATTGGCCCAGGTACCACAGACTCAAGCAATCCCCAGCCTCAGCTTCCCAAGTAGCAGTGATTACAGGTGCGCACCATCATGCCCAGCTATATTTTTTGGAACCAGGTCTTGCTACTTGCCCCCAGTGGAGCTCGAGCCATGATCCCTGGCCCCGGCCGCAGCTTCCTAGGCTGCTGCTTACAGGCATGTGCCACCATGCCCAGCCTAAACTACAATTTTCTACAGGAGCCAGTGACATAGGGAAACATGACTGTCATAGCATCACCCTCTGAGTCCCACGAGGTCGCCAAGGGGAATACTAAATCCCATGCCCTTTTAAGAAGCTTTCCAGTGTCAATATTCAGTGGAAACCTAAGAGGAGTGAATCTACAGGGTGTTGCTGTGCTACATTACAAGGCTCTGTTATTGGCAAGCAAACTGACTAGGAACTAGTAAGGTCAGATTTATTGGCTGTAAAAGTAGACATCCCAAAGGAAGACTTAACTGCGCTCAAGCCCTTAATGGATAACCTGTTGGTTGCATTTCCAATTTGGTCTCATTGTGTGAATTGCAAAAGAGTGTTCAAGCCACTGAAGCTGAGAACAGCCCATCAGGTAACCACAACTTCTTCTCTTTGAAATTAAAAATAGCTAAACAAGGACACTGGTAAATACTTGTGAGTAAGTAAGCAGTTCTTGCTAATTGTGAATTAACATCTCTGTACATCAACTCTAAATAAACGAATCAATATGTGTTTTGTGTGTGTATGTGTGTGTGCGCGCACATGCATGTGCTTAGGTTCTCAATTCTGCCTTACTGTGAACAGACTAGAATAAATGACACTAGCAAAAACTTAACCCAAGAAGAAGCTGTTGAAGAGTCTCTGTAGAATTTACTTCATTTATGGGGATATGCAGCAATGCTCAAACATTCATCAGAATACAATTTCTACATTCAAAGATAAAATACAGAACTTCCAGTCAAAGAGCAGAACTCAACTTTCTATACCAGGTGTTGGGCTATCAAATGGAGATTTGTCTAGATAATATGTTTTCCCATTTCTCTCCAATTTAGGCTACAAAAAATCATCTGGGTTTCACTATTAAGAATTTGAGCTATTCTAGCCAGGATATGAATGCAACCCAAAATGCCCCCAAATAGATGAATGGTACAGAAACCTGTGGTATATGTACACAATGGAATATTATTCATCAATCAATAAAGACAAACATATATCATTGGCAGCAACATGGATGAAGCTAGAAGGAATCATGCTAACAGAAATAAGACAGAAGGAAAAAGAGAAAAACCAGAGGGTCTCACTTATATGAGGGGAAAAGGGAAAACAAACAAACACATAAACAAGAAAAATTTAAAACTCAGTAAAATTGAAGCACAGAGCATGGGGTGGGGAGGTGGGAATGGGAGGGATACTAAAGACTTACAGAATGATTCACAGGTGATAAGATGGAGGAGAACCCTGGAGTAGATAACGATGTAAAATAGAACAAACAATAAAATAAAAAAATAAAGAATTTGAGCTATTTTACAAAAAATAATTTGAAGGCATGTATGGGCTCCTGTGCTCATTGCTACACCATTTACAATAGTCACATGGTGGAAACAACCTAAGTGTCCAAAAATACATGCGTGGATGAGGAAGATGTGGAATAGATAACACAATGGAATATTACTCAGCTATCAAAAAAGACAAAGTTGCCATTTGTGACATGGACAGAATATGAGAGCATTATATGAAATGAAATCACTTCAAAGAAAAGGTAAATACTGGTTAGTGTCACTTATATGTGGGATATACAAAAACAAAAAAGAGTGAGATGAAGCCAAACCAAATCAGACTGTAGGATTGAAAATTTCAATGTAGAATTGTGGCACCAGAGAGTAAGGGAGACAAAGGAGGGGGCAAAACAGACTACGGTGAAGGACTGTGGGAGTGCTGGAAGTGGTGTGGTGTGGAAATGTACACCTGGAGGGGGAGAGCCTCTCCAATGTGCAAAGCAACATTACCTTCCAGAAAAAAAATAAGAATTTGAGATGTTCTATCAGTAAATTTCACAGCAAAATTTTTACTTCTTTTTTTTATCTCTGTCTTGCATCCATTTCAACAATTCCCAAGGATATCAGACATACTTAGCTGCAGTTACATAGATAGCTTATACTTAAGCTGCCATAGGATATGTACAGGAATAGATACTGCATTTTCACCAAAATGTATTTTTATATTATATTAAATGTATTTTAATCAGTGTTTATGCTTTGATGTATGAACATAAACAGAGTCCCAGGGTGGGAAGGGGAATGTGGAGGGCTGAACACATGCACACAGTTTATATATTTCAAATACAGTGTAGTTTCAGAAAAGTGACTTTGAATATTGTGACTGCATCATTCCATATCTCTTTCGTGGATGTCATCAAAGGGAAGTTAAAGTACTATAAGTTATTAAAGGAAGTAAGTTGGAACAATCTAAGCCAGATTTCCACAGGTAAATATAGAGAGTTACAAGTCATCAGATAGCATTAACCCACAATGTGCTGGCAATTTCTGCAAGGTAAATGTTCTTTGACAATATATCAATTTTGTTATAGCTTAATATAACAAAACTGATTTTAATATAAAACCGTTTTAACTCTGACACTCTGATGTTAATGGGAAAATTATTTAGCTTTTCTTACTTAGTTATAACTCATTAAAAATCTATAGGACACTTTGTTTTTTCATGCATATATTCAAAAATCATTATCATCATTACAGTAGCTATTATTTTAAATATTTATTCTATGAGAAACTTTGTTGATGTATAATACCACTAAAGGACATTACACCGGTAACAACACAACACGTGGGCATTTTTCTTTTCGCTAATAAAAGAGATGGACACGCAGAGAAGATCTAGACTTTCTCAACTAGACTTTTAGCATAGAACTAGATGAGTTCAGTGTTGAACTTCTCCAATTGGAATTTACTTGATTAAAAAAATAATTAGCAGTTATACTCCCATATACCTCACTTAAACAGCAATGGGGATTCACTATTAAAGAAACAACATGGTCTAAACTGGAAATCAGATTTAAAGCCTCATAAAAGCAAAACTGTTCACATCAGGAAGTCTGGTGGCAAGAATCTTAAGTTTATAAAGAAATCTGCAAATTATTTATAGAAGGTGCTTGTTTTCTCTTGAAAAATACAATCAAGAAAATGCTTCCTTCAGCCCTTGATCTCCTCCCCCGAATCCAGATGGGTTCACTAAGGGAAGTCAAAGGAAAAAGCCAACAATAAGAGCTACAGTTTACTGCACACATGTTCTACGCTCAGCAAAGTGTGTGCTTGTTCTCTTCCTTTGTTATTTCATTCTTGCACTTGGAGAGTGCGCTATTTGCCTAATTATTAGGTGGCGCCTTGAAATCCAGTCAAGGAGTAGAAGGCTTCAACCAATAAGCCACATTTAATATGTGGCTTCTGCCACCCAGGTTCCCTCAGTTTCCTTTACTATAAAGGATAGTAAATAGTAAATATTTTCTAATACTAGTAGCAGTTGCCAATCAGATGCAGTCCAACAACAGGGTTTATTTATAAGGGAATATTAACAGGGAAAACAAAAACTCCTCAAAGTCACAAGTGGTCAGTTCTCTCACCCCAGTCACCATTTTCAGTCCCAAACGTCCCAGAGACACAGGTCCAGGATGGTGCCCTTTGCCCCTCCAAACCTGAGAAGGAGGCATTCTGCCAAGTCCAGTCTTTGTTCACCAAGACACCTTCCCTTTGCTTCTTCTCTCTCAAACATTGCTAGCTGCTCCACTTCTCCAAGGCTCATCAAACTTCTTCAACAAATACTGATGCACAAATCAACTTTCCAAATCCCTGGCCATATCCAGGTACCAGCTCACTATGCCACCTTGCTGCGGTGCCACACTCTCCACACTGGCCACTCTTCAGCTGGTCACCATGTTTCCTTGACACCTCCAGTTCACTCTTCCAGGGGGTTTCTGCCCAGGTTGGTCACTGGGGCTACTCTTTACCTGCCTGCCATTCTTGTCTCTCTCCTCTCCCCAAAAGTCACTCTGCTCAGAAAAGTGTGTCTCTAGTTTCTGCTCCTTTCCTCATTATCTCTCTCTTTTTTTCTTTTCCTCCTAAAAGCAAAGACTCCATATTTTCCTCTACACACCTTCTAGGTAATACAATTCCTCTTCCACATCCAGGATTTGCAAAAAGTAAAAGTACCCTTATCCTGTTTAGGCCATTCTTTTAGTTCTGTGTTTTTCAGACAGTTAATGGCATCAATGCTTAATATTTAATACTGTCCATATTGGGGTCCCAGCTTCAATATTGCCCATATTGGGGTCCTGGCTTCAACCTGACATGATGGCATAGCATGGAACCCTTAGTGTTATATACTGACTGAAAGAGCAAATGAATTACTGTTAGGTATTCTAGAGCCCATATGTCACCACCACAACTAGAGTTCAGTCTAAGGCGGAAACAGTAATTGCACCACTTAGATATTTTTCCTATATAAAAGATTTTTATTCCATTTCTCTTACTTATATTTTATGTCTATAAATATTTCCTTGATGTCTGTGAGACTTCAAATCAAATTGATTTTATTTTGCATTTTGTTCTATTCATTGATTTGTATTGAAGGAATATTGATATTATTCGAATATTTATCACCGACAAATAAGATATTATATATAGTAGATTCAGTTTACTGCTGAAAGTCCAAATGGTCTCTTTGTTTCTGACGTACACATAAGTACATATAAGACAAGATTAAATCATTACCATAAATATCGTGTCTGTTCTTCAGAAAACCAAACTTCCTCTTCTTAGTGTTCTCTGTTCTACCTTGTTTTTGTTTCTTTCCATTATTTTATTAGAAAATTAAAAATATTTAACAATATTTCTATTAGATAGAAATGATTTCAATTTTTTATTTATGTATCTATTTCATAATTTCAACATTTTTCTATTTTATAGATATATATAAATATTCATGTTTGTTTCATAGAAATATCTACACTGATAGAGGATAAAGATAAAACTAATATTAGAAAATACTTACTAAACAAGCACATTTGTATACACACATGAAGTATCTTTCAATCCTTCCAGAGATGTCTGTGTACAGAAGCATTTTTCTGTATATTCATTTATAAATATATACACACATACACATGTTTACTCATATACTTACTAAAAACTGGGATTATGTTATACATAATCTTTAGGAATTGATGCTCACATCAACTGAGCAGCAGCATGTCGAACATGATGTGAAATCAACACCATTCTTTTTCATAGCTCCATCACTGAACCCAAATTTATTTATTATTCATTTCCTAATTAAGTAGGGCTTTTGCAATAAACCTTCTTATACTTAAACATTCACAAATTCATTCAAGTGTGTACCAGAGATAAATCCCCAAATAAAACACTGAGTCAGTGTCTATGTGTGTGATGACAAATACCTTTCTAATTTTTTTTTCTTAATCTGACTATAGACCTGAGTGAGGCAGTAGGGGTAAAAATAAGTGAGGGAAGAGCATGAGGAACAGTGCTGATGGTTTACTGGGTGCCCTGGTGGTGGAAGAACGACCGGGACTACACAGGAAGGGAGACATCAAACACGCTCTAAAACTTAACAAATGAGTAAGAAAATAAATTAATGGATTTTTTCAAATTTAAAAAAAAATGGGAAGTAAAAGGGAAGAAAAACACACTTAGGGCATATACAGAGTTACAAAATCATCACCAAACTGCTATAGATGTCATTAAATAGAAACTTAATTGTAGCATTTTTTCCAACCTGCAGATTGCAATTCAGGGTTACGAGTAGCCAGACCCCACCACAGCAGTCTGGGGTGCTCCCTGTGGTGTGCCTGAATGGGTACCTTTCCATATCGGGGCACATCCCACACTCCACACCCGCTCCCATGGGGACAAGAGAGATACACCAATGAAACTAACCTCATGCCATTGAGACATGGGGAGAAGGTGCAAGATGCCACATGGCTAATGACCCCAGCCAGGAGACTAAGTTTACTTCATCACCACTATAAGGGATTCAGCTTATATGAGGACCTGGTGTATATCTAATCTGACAGAAAAGAGGCACAGAAAGACCAAAAAATAAATAAATTAAGTTCACCTGCTTAATGGTGACCGTTCAGGTCTCAGTTGTTGTTAGCTAGTTGGTCTTTTTTTTTTTTTTTTTTAAGAATGTGGTATGGAATCACCTTCTATGTGGACATTCAATAGGCAGATTTTTTCAAACTTAAAAAAATATATGAAATTGGGAAGGAAAAGGGAAGAAAACATACTTATGGCATATACAGTCTGCTAAGTGTCTTTTGCCCAAGAAGCTATGCTAGGAACCACATGGCATTCCAATTCAAAGCAAAGATTTTACAGCAAAGGATAGATGATCTCATGAACAAAACAGTTCTATTATAACCTTGACTGCTTTATGAAGCTTACTAGGAATAAACTTTATTGGCTATCTCAGGACCTTTTTCATGTACTGTCTTTCTACTCTGTCAGACTCTGAATTCTTTAAAAATGATAATATTTTTTACGACCAGTCCTGGGCATGAATAGTTTTCCAAGTAAATTTTTTTTAGTACCTCAATGTATGAAGAGTTTCTACTGCATACAGCCCTATCACAGTGATCTCAGCCCTGGATAAATATTAGAATCTCGTGATTAACAATAAATACGGTGAAACCTTTGCCTGATACCATTGGAATTCTTGATTAACTCATTTGATTAATAAGGACATGTCCTTGTGTTCTGGTGTTTTTTTTTTTTGTTTTTGTTTTTGTTTTTTTGTTTTTTTGTTTTTTGCTTTTTTGTCTGTTTACTTTTACCTCCATCTGATTTTGTTTCTTGATTACTGAGGTATCTCTTTAGGTGATCGTCCTATAAGGATATCAAATTCAAGATATTACAAGCTTCAAATGAAGCATTGCTACTTGAAGACAGCTTTCATGGTTAAAACACTCAAAATGACAATTCAATTTAAAACATAACTTCAGATGTACTGTAACCTCTCTTGCTGCTTTCCCACACCCCCCACCATAAAGGACCATTAACCTTCAGTGATGACACATTAGGCCTGGTGAGAACAACTACGAAAAATGCCACAGGTCATTCTAGATACTTGCGTATTTATGAGCGACAGAGGATTCAAGAAGAACAGAGGAAAGAAAGGAATGTACATAATGCCCAAAAGACCAAAGAAAAGATGTGGAATCAGATGAATGACTTCAGCCTGACACACATCATGTCCGGAGAATATGCAGAGATGGCATTCTGAAGAGTTTTGGAAACTGGTGATACCTCAATTGATTATGGAAGAATAAAGTGAAGTTCAAATTGAGCAACTAACATGATCACTATGTATTTGTATCATTCTCATTGAAAAATGGCTAATCTACTAAAAAACCATGTTAGTGGCTACCAAAGGTAAAGTGTAAAGGTTTTGGATAAACCAAGTAAAAAGGGTTAACTGTTGAAGGACAGAACTGAATTTTCACTGTTGAACTTAGTGTTGCATATACAGATGTTTAATTGTAATATGAACCGCTGAAACCAATATGTTATGGTAGAATTCAGTGCTAAAAGAAATTTTGAAATAGTAATAATTAGCCAAGACACGAAAGGATGCTGGGTTATCTGAAACTAAAGGATCTTCTACTTCCTCTCTGTGAGGTTATCCTAAAGCGACTTTGGAATAAGTACAAGGCACATCTCTCCACAGCCAATCTGTGACTGATGCACATAGGACAGATTCTTTTGTAACAGGATCAGTCCACAGTAATGACTTTCATTCCCTGTCCCATAAATCTGTAATTCTGATTACAGATATTCTCATTATACTCCCAAAATGTGCTGGTTACAAGTCACAATTTGATGCAATTCTTCCCAGAGAACTGTGGATCCATTTCGCATTCAGTAGATAATTTCTCACCCACTCTCACCTGGAGTCTTGTAAGACGAAGGTGCTTGTACCGATTGTTACTTCCTTTGGACAAGTTGCATGGCCTGGGTATTTCCTATTTCCCTCAGTTTCAAATGGAGTTACTGAAAGGACAAGTTAGCTAAAATAGCACATTACTGTAACAACATACCTACCATGTGCTTTATGGTATTCAACCACTCTTATCTCACACAGGTAGTTCTGTGTGACATATCACATGAGTTTATAAAGTCTCAGAGAAGTGCAAAGCTAATGTGACATGATGGGACCAAGATCAAATCATATTTTTATATTGAAGTTATAACCACTGAAATCCTGGTAGCTGTGGGAGAAAGGAAGTTTTCCCTTTTCAAACTCCTCTCATGTGGATCATGAGCTATGTGATAGACCCAAACAAGCTTACTGTCAGAGTTTCAATCTACAGGAAGACAATAAATAGAAGTAGCTCCTGTTGAGATGCCTCTAAAGAACATGATGCAAATGAAGGTGAGCTCCTGGAAGACTATTTAATGAGTTCAAAGAGCTTTGCAACAATAGTAGGATTTATATACTTTAGCATCTCTTACCAGAAGTCCAGATCTCGAAACAGCTCTGAGAGAGCTTCCCAGAGGTGAATCCTAAAATGTAAATTGTATGCAAAACTACAAAATGTGAACAGATTGAGCAAACAGATTGATTCTCAAGGACAAAGCTCAAATGCATGTATCTGTCCAGATTCACAGGAGTATGTTTTTGTCAAACTAAGTTAACTGATTCTTAATTTTTTGCAAGGATTTCTATGTCAAGTCCGATTGAATTTAAAGGGGACAATTAATAATTTAACACTTTAATCACTGCTACCGAATTAGGAATACTGTAATGATGCTAATCCCTGATGGACTGATTGACCAGAAAGTCAAATTTTTAAATTTTTATCTTCAATAGGTCCTTAAAAAATACCAATGAAAGAAAGTCAAAGATTGAAAATAACTTTGACAGGCTGGTGAATTGGCTTATAAGTAATTTAAAAGCTCTATTTTACTTCCTAAATTGTTCTGGAAATGAGAATTTTTAACTCAGTGCTTTTGAAAATATTCTATTTCATATATTTTTCATATTTTCAAGCTTCAAAACTTTATTTAGCATAACACAAATAAGTACAATAATTTATATTTAAAAAAGAAAGTTACTTTTTTTATACTTATCCTTTGAATTACAAAAGTAAGTCATACTTTTGTAATACATACAGAGTATAAGGTTGCAAGGAGAACTTTTTAAAGTTTCTAATATTCACTGAATGAATACCTTCCCTATTACTTCAATAAAATCTCATACTCTCAATATTAACCTAGACCATTAATTAATTATATAGTCTTTGTATGTGTATATATTTCTATATAGGAGAGAAAGGGAGAAATTCTTATAAGTGTATACAACTAAATTGCTTCAGTGTCAGTCTGTACTGCTAATGAAATACGCATGTATATTTAACTTCAGATCAATATTGTCAGCAAGAAAGGATATACCATCATACTTTGAAGGACAGAACACCCAGTGCAGTTAATAAAGCCAACCACTGAATGTCATTCTAATGGAGAATGAGAAACCATAGTGAAATTACTGTGCCTCAATTAATTCATTGATAAATTTAAGCAAGTGTGAGGATTTAAAAAGATGTTTAAAAAGATGTTATCTGCAATTCATTGCCAACAGTGCCTAAAACATTATACAAGGTCAATAAATGCTAAATGGATATAGTGGTTTTAATCCTTTTTATTTAAGTAACATTGTATGTCTCAAGTGTGAACATTGAGAAACACTGTGTGTGTACATACAACATTAAGTCCAACACTAAAAGTCTGTTTTGTTGAGAATCAATGTATGTATATACAACGTTAAGTTCATCACTAAAAGTCCAATTCAGTCTTTCACCATTAAAATTGATCATTTACCTGATTATATAATTCCCATTCCTCCTTTTCTTTTGGTAATTACTACTCTGGTCTAAGTTTAAATGTTCATTTAGTACATTTATTTGTCCATGCACCACACAAATCAAATAGTATAGTTTTTGTCTTTCTTTGCCTTATTTATTTCACCAAGGACAGTATTCTCTAACTCCATCTACATTGTTTCAAATGTTAGGATTTTATCTTTATGGCTCAGCAGTATTCAATTATGTCCATATACCACCTCTTCTTTATATGTCAATAGACATATCTCTTTGAAGAGTGTCTTTATATTTATGGTGGTAACACCCAGAAGTCAATGACTGCATCAGATAACAGCATACAAGGGAAAAAAATCTTTAATACATTGTTATTACTGTCATTCCACATTGCTACTTAAAAATGTACTAGTATTCTTGAACCAAAGTCCATACACTACAAATCACATCAACACCTGTTTCTTCCTAGTTGCAAATAGCAATCACTCTCATTAAACCAGATTTTGACTGGAGAGAGAACTCTCTGCACTCATGGCCAAAAAGGGCTTCAACTTTGGGAATTTAGTTGTTTTATGTCAACTGCTCTAGAATTCTAAAACCATATAAATATCACTGAATAATTCTTGTTAGGTAAATATACAAAGAATTTCAAGACAGAAATGGAAACTTTAGCAAAAATGTAAAAAGAATTCTAAAATCGAAAAGAGCTGCTTCTGTAAGAAAAAACGAGCTGAGCTAGATGAGCTTAACAGCAAGCTGGATATAGTAGAGGAAAATTGGTGAACTTGAAGAGAGATCAACATAAAGAATTCGGCTTCCAAAATGGAGATAAAACTTAGTCAAATAGATGCTCAGGAACCTTGGAACAACGGCAAATGAAATAAATCCTTACAAAACTAGTCAAGAGAATGAATTATCAGTAAGAGGAACAAAACAGGGAAATTTTATTACACGTCTTAAACAGTCAAAGTAAAATAGGGGGTTATTATAATCAATTATTTATGCAAATAGATTTGACAACTTAGTATATGGGAAAAAAATCTTAAAATGTATTAATTTACCAAAACTAAAACAAAAAGACAGCAAGTCTGAAAAGTCTATGTCAATCAAAGAAACTATATTTGTCATAGAAATAAAACCTTTCTGTTAAGGAACTCCAGGGCATTATGCTGGAGTTCCTAGCATACATTTAAGGTACAACTCATATAAAATTTATAATTACACATATTGTCAAAAATAAATAGAAGTGGGAAAACTGATCTTATGAGGGTTACATAATCTCCATACTGAAATAGGGCAAGTGTATCATGTGAGAATTTCAGACTCTAATTCCTTTTGATGATAGATCAGAAATTCCTCAATAGCAGAGTCAGATAGAAAGGGACAGAAACCAAATGGTTTCACTAATATATGGTCAACCAAATGAAACTGCACAAGGGGAGAATGGGGACCAGCTGGAGCGGGTGGGAAGGGGAGGCGGTGGGTGACCCCCAGGGACTGAAATGATGTGAAATATATATAAATAAAAAAAATTATTAATAAATAAATAAATAAATAAATAAATAAATAAAAGAAAACAAACTGAAAATTTTCCAAGGAAGATCAGATTAATCAATATTTAAGAGTCAATCATTGAAACCCATCATATTTGAAAAGACAAAAAGCATGACCCTTTTAATAGCTTCAAAAACAGGATTTGATAAAAGACTGATATTGCCAAAAATTGGGAAAACTGTGAAACAACCGGAAACATGCATTACTAGTGAAAATATCTTTGACATGTTTCATAAAGTTAGACATACTTTATCAGGAAATAAATATCAGCCAGTTACATATTCATTCACATCACTATCACTCAACTTTTTTTGAAAAAAGCTACTGTTTTATGTTACAGTGTGGGCAAATTTCACTAACATTAAGATGAATAAGAGGAATTAAATTGAAAACAGCATATACTACATACTACCACTTTTAAAAACAGGAGAAACTTTTTTTGTAAGATTAAATAACAGGTTTGATTTTATGAAGGAAAGATGGGGCAGGAGGACTAAAAGTGGGCAGAAAAGCAATTTGCAGGAGTGGTTACAGAAATAATAAATCTTATCTTAGATGATAGTAATGGTGCTAGTTTTTATCAAAACACCAAATTTTTCACTTAAAGTGTAGTTTCATATACATTGAATAACAATTTCGAAGTGAACCCCACTATCTTGTGGGCTGTTTAGGAAAACCCCACCTCTTCAAGTATTACATAGGATCTCCCTAATTTACAATGATATTCAAATACCCAGGAATCTCTAAGCCAGGGTTATTTGTAAATCAATGTATCAAACTGAAGTCAATGAAATTACTGGGCCTCTAAGAGGTAAATATTACAGAAAGCACAACAGTCTGAAAAGAATATAGATTTTTCATGGAAATACAACATAATTTTCCACAAGAACATTCTTGTATGTTCACTATTTAATGGTGCATGTAGAAGAGAGGGCAGTTCAGAAACAATGACAGGAGTATGCTTTTATTTCTGTGGTCTCTGTCAGAACACCTACAAATCCACTGTGAGAAAATATTTAATTTGGTAAGAATTTATTTTGGTTATAAAAACCAGTAACAGCTGCAAACATCTTTCAAAATTATTTGGTAAGTTTCTTGTTCTGCTTAACTGCATTCTGGCACTGTATATCTTAAATGAGTTTATAAAAAATATATTGTCTTCCTGAGTCTCTCAAAACTAGCTGAACTAAATTTAATCAATTCCTTAACTAATTTCAGTACAATTCTAACTATTTCATATGAATGTATTGTTTTCTATAATTCTAAATTTCCTTCTGTCCCCTTTATATAGTTTACTTGACAATAATAAAGCTGATAAGGTTACTACACTTCAAAATTCTATCTTTTTACTGTTCATCTCTCATATAAACTATGAAGGTGAATATCACAATTATCAGTATTTTTGGTTTTTTAGAGGAATATGATGCACTTATAGTTAAATAAAACCATTAAAATTCATATAATTCATAAGTATGAACAATTAATATGTTTACTTTGTAATGCTAAACTATCAGTTCAGTTCTTCTAGCAAATAAATAGAATTCTTACACTAAAAGGTCATCATTTAGTGTCTGCAGGTACTATTTGCCAAAAAATGATGACAAAATTAAGATAACCAAGTTCCCCTTGTTAATGTAAGGTAAAGGTAGGTCTTAAAAATTTAACATAACATTTTTAGATTCCACTTTCAGCAGGTGTTTCCAAAAAATATTGACTTCACTAGCTGCAGGCCTGCAATTTCCCCCTCCATATTTAGGTGATTTGTTAGTTTACACATAGATATGCAAGGTAGGTTTTGTATTCTTTCCCCTGTGCCTAATTTTCTTGATATAGAATTTCCACAACCAAGGCTGTAAAAAATGTTTAAACAGAGAACATTTTGGTATGTTTGTAACTGGGATCCATCATTCACTGACATTCCACCAAGAGGCTATATTTAAACCTTTACACCGCCTTGCCTTATCAAAGGAGCAGTTTGGCATTTGGTATTTGGAGACAGCTATAAAGCTGCACCATCTGTACCACTCTGTTTCAAGAGGGACATCAATTTTTATCCTTGCTGGATCCTGCAGGAATACACTGCAGAAACCCAGCACATGCATGACTCAGTTATAATTCAGCTCATTGTGGCCAAGGGTATGGTGGCAGACGGAAGCACTTGTGTTCACAGACTTAGTGAAAACTGTTGGCTGATGACAGAGGCACAGATTTCTAAGTCACACTGACTAATAAAATGCTCAGTTATAGAGATGGCTCAAAAACCACTTTGACAGTTTCTCTTTAAGGGAAGAAAAGCATGTTTGTTCATTGATGAATTTATGTGAGTGAAAGGTAACACTGCCAAGACTTCAATGTGGGTACAAAGCGACACCTGTACTCGGATGTTTATTGCAGCACTATTTATAATTGCAAGGACATGAAAGCAACCAAAAATGTCCCAAAACAGACGACTGGATGAAAAAGATGTGGTCTATATACACAATGGAATATTACTCATCAACTAAAAATGACTAATTAGACAATTTAAAGATAACATGGATGGACTTAGAAGAATTCAAATTAGCAGAAACACGTCAAAAAGAAAAAAACAGCAACCAAATGGTTTCACTGCTACATGGGACATGGGAAAGATAAACAAAAATCCATAAAGAAAAGTCAAAAAAAGCCAACAACCAAATTGAAGTACATAACCTGAGAGGAGGGGGATGGGACAGGTTGGGAACAGTCAGAGAGGGGTGGTGAACCCTAGAGATCACAGAGATGTGAAATTTATATATAATTAAATTATTAAAAATAACTAAAATGGCTGGCAGCAATGAGGAATCAGAACTGTGACAATCAACCTATTGATTGATTTCTGCTACTTCACAAATAGCATCGTAAAGTTCAAAAACAAATTACTTGGTGGGCTGGAATATCATAGAAAATCAGAAAACTCAAAGTAGGAAAGAAAATGGGGTCTCTGACCAACATCCATAATATTCACCATGAAAATGGGGGGGTATAGGGTGGTTACCAATAACTTTCAAAGGCTGCTCCAATTGATCTTTATTTCCCCTAGACATGCAAAAAAAAAAAAAAAAAGATGAGCTGAAATCTGTGAAATTCAGGTTTTGTGCTAGTGATGTGCTTTTGCTTGGCCAGGAAAGTCGTTAAACATGGGATGGGTGAAAGTATAAAATAGACTCATTTCTCTAGACCAGCGAAAGTGTGATCTTGCAGAAGAGAAAACCATGTCGCAGTGACCTAGCCAAGTACAAAACATCTTCACTTTCTGAATGTCTTAGTGATAAAACTAGACACAACTAAAGCAGTATTTCTGGTGCTCTGGTGGTTTCTACTGGTGTTTAAATACCCTATAGCTGAAAAGAATGTCACTAGTGCTACTGGGTTTGAATCTACTTAACATTAGAGACATTGAACTTTAATTTTCTTAGAACTGTTGAGCCTGTTTCCCCATGAGGAACATATTCATGTCACATATGTATGACTATATCATTTGTACCCAGAATATATAATCTGTTTCACATGCAAATTCATATTATCTACGCATTAGTCACATGGCCACATACATTACAGAATGGAGACCATTACATCGAAAACTTCACATAAAGTACCTGTGTCATAACGCCTGTGCTATTAAGAAGATGAAAAGGTGCATGTCAAATGGCAAGATGAGCTTTGAGGAAGCAAGACTCATTTCTATATTTGAACTTTGTTTTTACGTTCAGTTCTTTCTCGGTTGCTATTTATTCTTAATCATGTTATTGGTCTACCCTTCTTTAGAGAAGACTATAACTGCACTTGCAATTTCTTTTGGATTACAGGATTTCTTCCAGGGCCCGATCTACTCCAGAATTCCACAAAGAACAAACTCGCATATGATATTGATAGTGGATACTTTCGGAGAAGCCAGCACTGCCCAAGAGAGAGGAATTGAGGTTAGCAAACCATTGATGCCATTCATCATAATCCAACAATTGCCTAAATAAAGTGTCTCTTTCTCTCCCTAAAAGCTGCTGCTATCTTTTCAATGTGCCAGGTGCATGCACCTGATTTCTAGATATCAGTATGTCTTCTTGAATCAGTATTCTAGCTTTTCTCCCTAAGTACCTGAATATCACAAGTTGCATATAAAGAAACATAAATGTTATACTTTTAAAAGTAGGCTATTCTAACACAAATTTAAACAGCTTAACTGCTCCCAGCAAAATCATTCCCTTTGGCAGATGTATTTTTATACTGAAAGTCAAATAAAATGTCGTAGCACATACACAAATGTGATATTCAGCATCTTAGGAAATACCTCCTGGAACAAATAAAAATGTCCATACTTTTGGGTGTTTGCTTACTGCCAACATGATGGACTCATGCATAGGACACCACTTGGAAAGAGTTTTAATGCTTCGAGAGAGAGCAGACATATCAATCAATCGTGGAAGTTTAAAGTCAGATCCTCCCAGAGAAATTGGTGGAGATAAGGAAGGCTCCATCTTTCCTACAGGGAGTTTTTTCCAGGAGTGATGGGGAGGGAGACTGCAAAGTCAACAGCTGCGGCACCTCCTTCCATACTGCAGAAATCACATTCCCCACCAGTCTGTCAATAAGCATCGCCGAAACCTAATCTCTGGGCTGAGTGTGCTGGCATGTTCTTGCTCTGCTATTTGAGCTCAGGAATGTACATGAAGTTATGGACGCACGCTGGCAAGGGCAAGGGCTGGGAGGTGAAGGAGACGGGGGGAGGGAAGCTAAGGGAATGCAGGGGTGGGTGGGTAGAATCAAGTCCAATTTGTTATAGAGACAAGAGTGGAACTGTTGCCAAATTCTGGGCATTAACCTGAATTGGTAGAGATCTGTCAAACTTTGATCTTGTAAAGAACTATACCCCTTACCAATACACACGGACTTCAAACCCAGACAGAAAAATATATATGACAGCATTTCTCTATATTCTTAAATTAGGCTACCAGGAAGAGACAAGATGTGTTTTCAGTATGCTTCTTGTGAATCAGTTACTAGATTTAAACTGTGTTAAAGTTAGACTTCTACACGGTTTTCTTTTGCTTAAACTGGAGCGTGATGGTGGTTATCTTGCTGTTCCTCCATCCGCTTTAAATCTGTCACCTAGCCCAGTGGTTCTCAGCCTTGGATGCACAATGGCATCCCCAAGGGAAAATTTAAAGGCTACCAATGTCCGGGTCCAGTGCCCAGGGATCCTGATGTAATTTGTCTGAATGCAGTAACGGGCATGGTGTTTGTTAATGGCTCCCAGGTGATTTTAATCTGCAGCCATTTTGAGAACCATTGATTTAGCCCTTGTTTGCACGGCTGTGTGGTGATGTGTCTGGCAGGAACAGGTGAAACTGAGATACCACCCTGGTGCTTGGACACCCAGCCTCCCTACCTCCCTTCCACATCAAAGTCTGGCTGCTTGGCAGCCCCTTGGGAAGGAAATGTGTGTCTGGGGTCGTATGGATAACACTGGGGAATTCTGAATTAGGATCTGAAAGAGTCATTTGCTTCTCTCTAATGGCTGAGCCTGTACAATATAAGTCAAGGGGAATTTACAGCCAGGATTTATAGGCTGTGACAATGGCCAGTGTGTAGCAAAGAAAAAAAGTGAGTATTCATGGCCCTAGCTGTGGTTTTCTCCAAGGTTTACGTACACCACTGGCTTTGTGAAGTTCAGCTGTTTTTTCAGAAACAGATCCACTTCTTTTCTTTTCAATAAATGCTGTGTTTTTGTTGAGAGGCGTGCAGGAGCAAAAAAGTTCAGAGTCTCTAAGACAGGACTTTTTCACCAAGAAGAACTCAATGAAAATTAATTAAAGCAAACCCTGGTAGTTTTTTATAAACATCCAGGCATGCATGACTCTTTTAACAGAACCATTCGACTAAATTTCATTTGAAATATCTGATGTTCTGGGTCATATTTAACCAATAGAAACATACGGTGTTCACTTACAAGTGATTCGAGAGGGCCCTCTCCTGAACAGGCATAATTCAGTGTGCAGAATAAGGCAAGCTGTAATATTTGGGGACTTTGGTTTTTCACATGTACTTAACACTTCTTCATGAAGGCACGCTTTTCAGGGAAGTCTTAAAGCAAGCACATCTGCTAACCTGCAATTATGAGTGCTGACAGTGTATCATCAGAGTACACAGAAGCAGGTTCAAAAAAATGTGCATTTGAAGGAAATTGATGACAGGTCTGAGAACAGAATATACTCATCCAAACGTACATTCATGCATCTTTTATGGCTTCAGGTATTTGCAATGGACTTGAGATACTCAAAGATGTCTATTAACCTTAACCAATTATTGAATTGACTAGGAATGTTTTTAAAAACCCAACCATATGTGGCCTATTCTGCAAGTAGTCAGTAGTTACTGACAGTCTGGAAAATGAATTTGATCAAAGATGTCTGCTTCCAAAAATTAGGGTCAGAATTTTGCTATGAATACAGTCCTTGACATTATGTTCTTTCTACCATCAAGCTGAATACTTTCTATACTTTTCTTCCTTGCCTTTTCAGTATGCTAGAATCCAACATTCTTTTTTAAATTCACAGTTCTGAATTCTTTTTTTCATTTCTTTGGGGGGACAGGACTACAATGAAGGCTCATTCTCAGGTTGGCTTAACCATGAGATCCTTTTTAACTCTTCACTCATGGATGAGTGTTTCCTAAAAACTCCACCAGGTCGATCTGAAATCTGTTCCTCTCTGGAGTGAAAACCCTGATAATATGGATCTTTTTTTGAAGAAACATGATGATATTGATGTACCTATAGAATTTCTCACAGTGTTTTAGCAAATTCTACTTGGGGGGAGAAGATATTTCAAGTCTGAGGTTAAAAGAATAACTTTTATTACTTTAGATTCCTTAGATCTTATCACAAAATAAAGATTTCATGTAGAATATTTCAAGCGCAGAGCAAGAGTTTTGGGATCCAATTATTCCATAACCTGACACTTGAGAATTAAGAAAAATGAAAACCTTGCACCAAATATTTTCACACCCATTTTCTTTTTGATGGACAATAACTTCAGTGCAATATTTACTCCTGAAGGTTTCATTATTTTCTTTGAAAGAAGATATTATGCAATACATAGAATATGAACACCTACTCACCAAGTTTATATGTAGATATTAAAACACATAATGTACTATGAAAGTTACAAAAGACCTTGAATATTTAAAATACTGTATTTTAACCACATGACAGAAGTGCTTTCTTTTTCTCCCTGTAATAACAGATTTCTGGGTTGCATAAACAAAATTGTCCAGGATTCTTTAACTGAAGCATACTGCTGTCTTTAACTATCTACATATGTGGTACTTCATCTGAATTCCAAAATAACTCTAAAGTTCTTAAGGAAGCTAGAGAGGAATTTCATAAAACTTAACAGAAGCTAAATGGGCCTAAAAATCTGAGTATTATCATAAGGATCAAAATCTCACAATTATTTGGGAAACTTTTTCATTTCTTCTGAAAAGATAATCTACAATGTGTATATACCCATAAAGATTTTTAAAAATAGCAGTTGTGTTTGACTTAGAGTATGTTTCATAAATGAGCTAATACTCTTAAATGCTTGTATTGATAAACAGTAGAAAATGGCTGGACAAAATAATTAAACCATATAAAATTGCTGATCATTGATAAATTTGACCCATAAAGAGTAGATTCATATGGTTCACCTTGATATGACCTGACTTGTTTATGTGGTTACATAGAAAGATAACCAAGTTACTCTTCCATTGATCCTATTATATGCAGGCAGTGGTCTCTCAAAAAAATATTAAAGGAAAGATCAAGATGTCAGGTGTCAACACCAAAACTTTTTGCATTTTCAAATTTCAAGTAGAATCTGCATTCTCAGAGATCAAACTTTCATGGAAGGTATGTTTCAACAGGAACAGAATCAAAAGAGACTCAACAGATCTTGGGAGGCAGAAGAGAGTATAATATCAGATGTGTGCACTACATTTAAATAATTTCCAGTCCTGTAACTCTGTATTTGGAGGAATAAAAACCATGCAATCTTGTTGTTCATTAAAAATTAATATATGGTTTTTAATGAAAATTAATGCTGAACTAGCTTATTGAGATATTGACCTAATCTAACATAAAATGCCAGGGTCAGAAGCTAACATATCGATCTTACTTATTGTCCTCTAATTTATTATAAACATAAGTACCTAACTATGGCACACCAATGCAGTTCATACCATCAGTGGCAGACAACAGTGTGAATGTCATTAAATATCTGTGACTTCACTTAAAGAAAATGACATTAGCTAGTTGAGATCAAAGACAGATATATCACTTCCACCCCAAGATGTATTGTGAAAACCATGTTATAACTTCGGTAAAGAAAATAATTTCTTATTTCCCATTGGAGTATATTTAATATGAGTATCACTTCATTCTCTTGGTTGATAACATCAACATTCAATGAACAATTTCATTCAACTAGGTACATACATGCAAAGCCTATGTCTCTACCGTCTATCACCGTGTGAGCCCTCTCCGCTCCTGGTGGGTGAGGTTGCAGATTGCTGAAGAACAGGATCCAGCTCCATCTCATTTAGATCTTCCAGAAATTGCAAGCGACTCAAATCACCTATGTGCAGGGGAGGGAAGGACCTCAGGGATCAGCTGGAAGAGCTGACCTTATAGGATGTGAAGGGCATCTCTGCCATTTTAACAGAAGAAAAGATTCATATCTCTGGCTGGAAGTGACACTCCCAGAGATAGGCAGCTGATCAAAGACACCAGCTGATAGTCTTCCCACTCAGGATGGTGACCGGTGGGTGGATGAGTTTGTCTTCCAGGACTTTGAGCAAAGAGAGAGTCTCACTACTTGTCTTAAGAATAGAGTCTGAAATGTGAGCCAAGTAAAAGCAATGAATGAACTAAAAGCGTGATTAAGTTGAAGTCTGAGTAAGCCACAAAATTGTGATTTGAAGTGACAGTAATGGAAGGAATATGAATTAAAAAAAAAACTTTAGTAGCCATGATATGGAGGGTACTATGATCTCTCTTGATTCATCATATAAGGAAAAGACCCACCTTCCAGACGATCTGAGCCTCGTTCGGACCCTATGTCATACATACCTTCAGCAGGTCCTAGCAATAAAAGTTATTCCAGAATCCCCATGAGTGTCTCCTAATAATCTTCCCCAACTCATTCTCATGTCTTTCCCCTGAACTCTGATGATGATGTTCTTTTTTGAATTTCTCTGAGAACTCATTACTTTCTACTTGGTACCACAGACAATTCAGCACATGTCTTATCTCACCTACAGGCAATAACCTCAAGGAAAACTTAGCAAAACCATGTCCACCCTTGCACATAATCTGTGTACATAAAATAGACATAAATTGCAAACTCATCCATGCTATAAAAAGTATTTATGACCACGCTTATTTGTATGAGAATATTTTCCAACCATAATATGTGCTTGCAAGATATGTATAATTTTACATATATTTGATTTGGGCACTTCTTTACTTAATTTTTTTTAAACTCCATATATGGATATTTCGCCCTATTAAATTTAGAAGGATAGTCAAAGAAATTCAAAGACAGTACCTTGAAAACCCTACTATCATCACAGAAAACCTAGAAGTCAATGGGTCTTGAGGGTATATCGAATATGTCTTAATGAGAATGTCACTTATACTTAAGTTAACATGGTTTTAGTCCTCTGTTTCAGCATAAATGTCAACACAATTTGAAGAAGTTCACTATTTCTTTGCTTTCCAAGCATACATTTTTATTTTTCTTGTTTTTTTAATTAAATGTCATAATAGGTAACAAAACATCCACCTGATTATTTCCCTATTGCATCAGCCGTTACAATACAGGATGCAATCAAACCTATCACATTTCTCACGGAAATTCTGATAACACACTTCTCATAAGTCATCAGGCCTAATTAATGTTTGAGTAAAATGGTTACTAGGAAAATATTACCATTTTCATTCATTATGGAGGGAATGAAAATAACCTTAAAAGACTATCAAATTCAAACAAGGACTTTAGTTTGATTAACCAGTAAGAAAAATCAGAGGGGAGAAAAAAGTATGGTCAAAACACATGTAGGAATTATTTTCCCATCTGCATTCTTTTAGCTTTTTTTCTTAGCTTTCTCGCATCCCAAACTGTTGATGACATCATTATGGAACAGATTTCTGGCAATGGAGGACATTAAGTATGAATTTGCCAAGAAAAACTGACTAGAGTACATTGTTGGCTAGTTTACAAACATCCACATTTTTTTTACTTTTCCAATGTGGAAAAGTTTATACTGATTGTTTATACTGATTAATGAAAAAACAGAATATAAACTAAAAACATGGTTGAGGACTACTGTTTCAACACATCTCCCTTAATTCAGGCACATTAATTCTAGTCGCTCATCATGAACCTGCAAGTTTTGTATGATCAGATATAACGGGACAAGACTCACACCTCTATAGTACATCATTTGACCATCTTTTCCTCTCTGATTTTCACAAAAGTGAGAGAACGGTTATCTCAGTTTTTGTGCTTCTAAATGCGCCTGTTTTTTTAAAACTAAAAATCATGTTCAAATGTCTCCGGCAACTAACCTCCTTCCAATTGAAACAATCTCTTGAGCACCAGCCCTGCAACTCTGTGCATGAAGGTGTGGAGGATGCAGATGAGTTTTGAGTAGTGTTTTGTTTTTCCTTTAAATGACCAGCAGATGTGTGTCCATGACTGAACTGTCATGGACAAACACACTGAATAGGAAGATATATCTCTTCTTACCATGTGTCCAATGCTAATTTAAAATAAAACCAACTGTTATTTATATCCCAGCAACAAATTATGAATCCAGAAGTGTTCTGAGAAATAATTTTCTATATTATAAACATACACCCATGAATAACAAATTGTTTTCCTCAGAAAGTGAAGGGTGAGTAATAAAAATGAAGACATTCTAAACCACCAGAGGAAGATGGGATTTGATTCAAATGTGCAATGAGCAGCCACGGAAAAGGATTGCTAACAGAAATGGTCACTGCCTGGGTTATTAAAATGACAAAATCTTCGCCAAGTTTGGCTCCCCTTTGCCAAAAACATAGAGATTTTCTGTAAGTTAAGAAACAATAGTTCTTATTCCTTGTCTTTTAGCTGGAAGTCATTCTGGTACCTAATCAACTATGTAACCTTCAGTTCAGATCCACCTACAGCATTTCCAATACAAATGTTTGAAATATTTTTTTAATCGTTTGAAGTCTATTTAAAACATTAATCTTCAATAAAATACCCAGCAAAACAAAACAGTAAAATTTCATCATATTTTAACTTGGAAATGATCATAAAAATATGAAGGTCAGAATATCACCTCCCACCACCCCCCAAAAAATGAGTGGCATTCCAAGGTGAGATTCCTTCCTTTAGTTTCTTAGCCAGAAGCAAGTCTCTAGGGCTACACCCTCCCCATTCCCACCCTGAACCCTCATTCAACCCTCATTCAAGGTCTTTCTCCCTTTCCAGTTCTTCCTCCAATCCTATTAGCACCTCACCATCACACCCCTGCTTGTGTTCTATGGTTTTGAAATGCTCTCCAGTGAAAGACTAGTGCATTCTGCAGAAATTCTGGCTCTGGGTTAAATCAGCGGGTTCAATGAATATGACTACATTTGACAAAGTTCCACCAAACTTTTTAATTTTGGCAAAGAATGCAAAAAACAAATGTCAGTTTCTGGGTCACTGTGTATTTATTGATTTATTTGCTCTTGATTGCAAAAGTAGTTAAGTGTTGGTAGTACAGGGGGGAAAAAACACACGCAAAATCTGAGTTAACCATATCTTTCCATACTGATTATGAACCATTGCTACTATTTTTATAAACTTCATTCCCTTTCATTCTTGTCCCTGCCGAAAAACTCTTAAAAAGTATTCTGTAATCATGTTTGCTCAAATTATAATCTGCTTATTTACATTAGTGAAATAAAAAGTACTGTAATCACGTTTGCTCAAATTATAATCTGCTTATTTACATTAGTGAAATAAGGAGATGTCTTCTTATTCCACTAACTTTTTTAAATACAAATTTTGCTACATATATGCACACATATGAGAACAGATATGTGTGTATACATATATATCTCTTCTAGTGATATATCTCAAGAATAAACTTATTTCATATTAATTTTTGTCACACAAAATGCATTTATCTTAAGGCTGAAATATTCCGTACACACATTAAGTTTATTTACTTAATAATTTTTTTATTTTTTATTTATTTTTTGACATAACATTGAATTCTAACATTCTATAACTTTCAGTTTTGCATCCTTGAAAATCATTATGTGCATATGCTATATTAAATTCACCACCGAAGCATATTTTCCCAATCTGTAGATGGCAAACAGTTCTTTATGATTATCAAGTAACTAAATCTAAAAGAAATAAAGTACATCGGGGTTAACTGAAAAGTGAAAGGTAAGTTCAGTGGGGAAATGGACAGGGTAATGCATGTAGTAGAAAGTAATATATTCCATATTTACAAGCTGAAGGGATTACATAGTTTAAAGTGATCAATTGCCACTCAGAACAAGGACACAGGAATCATTAATGCCTGTTTTCTGAAGACAGAAGTTCAATGTACCACCGAGAGGTGGAAGATGTTGATGTATTGGAAAATACTCAGCTCCAGAATACCAAAAGCCTGGAAAAGCCTCCAGCTTTGGATGAAGACCCAGAAGCTCAGCCAGCGGGCTCGTGGGAAGAGCTGAGCTGCAGAGGCGATCTACAACATTTGGAAGCTAAGAAAAGATGTGTTTGAGGCCTGTTAAATCATGAAAATGATTTCACAACAAATACTTGAGTAGGACAATTTGCAATTTGGGGATAAATAAAAATAATTACAGTCAGTTCTCTGGACACACAGATATCACATGACTGGATTCAATCAATCTGGGATGAAAAATATAGCTTATATCATCTAGGTTTTTGATGGTGCACCTGGACTGAACATGCATAGATATATTTTCTTTTGGTTACTCCCTAAACAATATAGTAGGACCCATGGTTTATAGTGCATTAGATAATATAAGTAATCTAGATTACATGTAATCCAAAGATGATTTAAAAGTATAGGGAGAATGTGTGAAGGTTATATGCAAGTGTTGCACCGTTTTATGAGACTTGAGTGTCTGCAGAGTTTGGAATCGGTGAGGTTCTGGCAACAGTCCCAGGGAAATACACAGGGACAAGTACATGTTAAACTGTGTACACAAAATTCAAAGAATTCCCTGCATATGAGTTCATATAGCCATGATGACAAGAACCACCACCAACCCACAAATAAAAAATATTCATTCCTTCAGTAATGAGTAAAATTGCTCCAATCTACTCACCTCCCAGGTTCATTCTCTGACATTTTCCAGATTTGTTATGGAAACACTATTTATCTTCAAGTGAGGAGCACAGACCAAGTGAAAACAGGTGTGAGCCTCTTTTAGTTGGCAAATTTTCCTTAGAACTCTGTAACATCTCACCTCCATGCTTCTCACATAATATGCTACAGCTGATATAACCACTGCAGGTGCCAACATTCTTGGCAAAATGGTAGAACACGCTTATTCTTTCTCAACAAATTACACTTGGGGCAGGGGTTGTGTGGACACTTTATATTTGTTTCTTTTTTGTGTAATTGGTCAATTACAATTCAAAAGGTACTAGTCAAAATTTATTGGTGAGCTCCTCACCAGCAATAAGGTTCTGAAGAATAGAAGGTAACATGGTAGGAGTGGCTTAAAAGTTTGGTTTTCTTAACAAGTTCCAGTCAGAGGAAAAAACATCGAAACACTTTTTAAAAATTAGTTTAGCATGGTGCCCATCTAGAAGTTATGACATCACTGCAAATTAAATGTTATCTGGATAGGTGTTATTTTACTCCTAACAAATCTGCATATCATGTGATCTGCATCACCTGTTTAGAGTAACTTAATATATTTTGAAATTTGAGTCATGTCTTTTATCAAATGCAGAGATTGTAACTAGCAGGCTATCATAGCTGGGGAGTTATGTCCTGCTGCTGCCCCTGGCCGAACAAGAACAACTCACACACAACATGGACCCACACTGGTAAGAGGAAGGGTGCCCTCTCAGGCCGAGCCAGCAACACAGTAACTTTAGCTTTTTACTCTGAACACAAAATCATGTACAAAGTTTTCATGATCTAATCCATTGAAGCCTGGCAGCTTTATAGGGAGGGAAACCATACGGCTATCCCCATTTTACAGCTGAAGAGAGAATGACCTTGGCACGTTAGCCCTGGAAAGTGGTGGGGCCATTTTTCACTCCCCACCCTCCCACTTCTGACAGTCTGAATGGCTCACACCTGCACACACACTCCTACACTGATGCACATTTAGCCAATAGTTGACTGAATCCCATCTATGACTTTGCCACACTTTCCTCTATAGGGTAGGGCAAGGGTTAGATAAATTAGATGGCTTCCCCTAAAAGTGTAGCATGTGGGGATGAGGAAGTAGTTTCATGGAATTGTGAAGACAGGGATAATAACCGTTCTAAAGAAAAGCATTATTTGACCCCAATTATTTGACCCAATCTATATGAAAATTGTATCTCCATATATTCATTATAATGCACACATGGGTGTGTGTGTATACATGCATAAATGTGTGCATACACATATATGTACATAAAGAGATCCACGAATGGATCGTGTCCATGTCAACAGAGGTCATCCTACAGACTTCATTCCAGTGGAATTTTCCATCTTCCTTATACCTTTGTGAATGGTGTATATGCTTTGCAATGAACATGCATACATGATTTAAATAATCAGGAATCTATACGATGTTATAAAGCAATATTATTTTGATAAAATATGTTGAATGAAAATATTTTCTTGGCAGTAGGAAATGTTTCCTTGGCTACTTTTCTATCCTTTCTCTCCAACACATGACTATATGACGTTCCATTACTTGATTTAGAGCTGCTATGTGCTATTTGATATCATTAATTTTATTCCTTTCATGGTGCGAAGCAAAGCATTTTGATAGTTAAGTGTATATACTTAGGAAATAGACTTGGATTTGAACCTCTACTTAATTGGGGAAGGAGTTATCCATTCTAAACCTCAGTTTTTCTTCTATGTAAAATGGATAACCTCTACCTTTCAACGCCTACAGGAAGCAAATCAGGTAACATACCCGGTACATAGTAATTACACAATAATTGATTGTCTTAACTTCACACGTTACCTTTGAGACTGCATCCTGATGAAAATCTCTAATGATGCATATTGTTTCCTACAGGTTAAAAAAAGTGTATTTTCAAAAAAAAATTTTATAATAGACCCTTTGATATTCTCCTGGGCCTGCAGTTGCATTCTCAGAATAATGCCTTTCAAAAAGCCTACAATCAAAAGCATAGTCTTACAAAAAGAACAATTATTTTGAATGGAAGTCATCAAGATATTTTTAATTATGATAGATGTGCTTCTTTAATAACAGTAAATAATAAGTTCTGGCAGCAGACCTAATGGCTAATCATTATTGAAAAATAGTGATGAGTGTAAATGACATTTTGAAATATTTGCACCAACTGTAAACTGAGCGGCACATAAGTATCTGTTCAATAGGTGATGAGTCTATACTTACTGCTTATTCTGCAGTTGATTGTTGTCTATATTCATAATTAAAGAGAATGCTAAGTTCTAAAAGTTAAGATTATCCCATCCCAGATTGCAAAATCTGTGAGCTCTATCTTCAAATCCTTTTTTAGGAATCCTTAAGCTATAAGACTAACTTTGTCATTGCCATTCAAAAAAAAAAAATGAGCAATGACTTTAAACTTGGCAATATTCTTGAATTGCTTGGTCCTTTTGCACTTGAAAACCAAACTGTCAGCAAACCTTGCAGAGTCTAGGTCCAAATATATATAGAAAATGACAGCTCTCACTCTCTTCACCACCACACTATGGTCCAAGCCGCTCTCTTCTCCCACCCAGCTCATTCCAGCAGCCTTCTGTCTGTGCTCCCCGCTCCTGCATTGATACCTACACTGTAACCTATCATGAAATAAGGCACATAGCATTGTGGGACATTTAACCTCTGCTGTATCTTCTCAATTCACTTGGAGAAAATTTCAAACATTGCACTTATTCACAGGCCCTACAGGATTGTTCCAGGGTACACAAGTATTTTCATCTCTAGAGTCATCCCAGACGTTTCCAGCCATACTTGTGTTCTGCAAGACCAAGAAACTTCAGGCACACTCTGGCCTCAAAGACTTTGCACTCGCCTTCACCTTAGCCTGGGAGGTGTCCTTCTATGGCCCCCAAGCCCACAGGGAGACTTGCCAACTACACTCCCTTAACAGCACTAACCCTAAAGGCTTCCATACTTTACCACTATCCTCACTTCACTTTTCTCCACGTACTTAGGACTAGATGAAAAAGCTAGAACCAACATGTTTTTGTTTCTCTATTGTTTATTTTTCCATACCAGATTGCAGCAATCTGATGGCAGATCATTTTGTTTTACTTCAACCACTTTTTTCCTGCTAGTATCCTCTGTGTTTAATGCTTGATGTTGGTGGAATAAAAGAATATCTGAATAACTTGAATAGAAATGCATATGCTATTTGCTTTTACCTTATATGAATATATTTGGAATAATAATTCACTTAGGTCTTTTTATAAATAGGAGACAGATGAGAAGGTGTGATTTACTCCTGTTCCCAAACAAACTTGTTGCTGTTGTCAGATTGAGGTTTTGGAGAAAGACATAAGCAATTCATTGCCTATATCTTTGAAACACTGATAATCAATGAACTTCCATAACTGCTAGACTGATGAAAGGGTATGTTTGCCTAGTAGTCCAAAGGGACTGGAAGATCACCCAACATCCTATTGCTAAATGTCAGGTTCATTTTTTTGATCTACCTTACAACTCCAGTGCAATTTTTGCAGTAGGTTGATGAGAATATTCTCATGAAAGTCAGACTCAGATGCATTTTAGCTACATGTTAAAATGTGGTATTATATTTCGACAGGATAGATGAAGGTGAGACGTTGACCTTATTACTGGATTTTTTGGGGGAAATATCAGCAATGTGTGAAACCTTGAATGGCCTGATTTTCTAAGGTGCCTTAAAGACTGAAGAGCAATCTGGACAACATTGAAATGTCCCCATTTGTCATCTTTAATATGACAATCGCAGATGGAGGTCACGCTGCAGAATATTATTCTTATTTCAAGTGAATGTGGTACGAGCACAATCAATCTATTCTAGCATTTCATTTTAGATTAGGGACCTTCCAGTGTCGTAATGCGTTGATTTTAAGCCCTCCACCTTAATACAGTACATAGATTCATTCATAAAGACACTAGCAGCAAGACCCCAATTATTCAATGATAAACATAGGTAAGATGCCAATGCTATATCTCAGCATTACTCCAGGCAGCACACCCCCTGTAGAACCATACCTGGGGTGATCACACCAGGTACCATATCTGAGAATCATCTGGTCCATATTTCACATGTGTAACCTGAGATAACTCTTTCCATGAAAAGCATGAAGGGAAAGAAAAGCCAGAGAAGTTTCAAAGGCTGGCTCACAGAACTTCTGTGAATTATTCTGGCAAAACTCTGTGGCAAGAGACCTCTAGTTATTCAAGTCTGCTTTACTAATCAGTTTTCCTGCAGTCAGCAATTACTTTAAAAGATTTTAGGGAATGAGGGGCCCAAATTGTCTGCCAAGGAGCATAAGCAATTATAAAATGCAGTGCACATAGTAGCGTTCAGGTCCAAAAGTCAATAATGGCTTATTACGCCCTGAAAGTGAATAAATTGTGTACATAATCTTTTCTATAACAATGCTCCCTTCTCTATGGCAAAGGTTTAGTATGAAGCAAGTGATCTTTCTTTTGGAGACAAATACAGCATTGCTTTCTCCGGTCACTGGCTCATACACTTTGCATGCTACTTAGCCCTCCAAAGAGAACAATTTTAAACTCAAAAATTTCCATACATCATAAAGAGGAAAGACTTGTGAGGGATGCCTCCTCTAGTTTCCTTTAATCCGTTGAAAACTTGTCTACCCTGAGTGGTAGAGATAGGCTTCCACATCTTGGTGAGACAAGGAAACTTGGACTGTTATTCCCAAAATCCAATCTATAGGGAGGATCCCCGAATGGAGGATGGGAACTGGTTTTGAAAGAGAAGAATGGGTCAGAAAGTTGTGGTACATGTACACAATAGAATATTGTTCATCGATCAAAAAAGGCAAACGTATGTCACCCGCAGTCACATGGATGGTGCTAGAAGGAATCATGTTAGCAGAAATAAGCCAGAAAGAAAAAAGAAAATACTGATGGTCTCACTTTTATGAGGGATATGGGGAAAACAAACAAACAAATGAACAAGAATAATTTAAAACTGTCAACAGAACTGAAGCATAGAGCAAGAGAGGGGGAGGAGGATAAAATCAGGAGAGGGATGGGCACAAGAGATTAAGATGGTTCAAGGGTGATAAGGTAGTAGGAGAACCTCAGGGTTGACAATGATGTCAAACATATGTGTGTATGCAATTTATAAAAATTAAATTAAAAAAATAAATAAGAAAGCATGAGAAGCTCCACAGAAGCCAGCTCTATGCAGTAACAAATCACCCTGAAGGTCAGAGGACTTAAACAATAAAAGTATATTTCTCACTAATGAACTTCTTATGGATGTTTCAGGATGACTGCTGGGAATAAATGGGTTCAGCTCTGCTCCATTCACTTCTCATTTGGGAACCCTGGGTGAACAAGCTGCTCTTATTTCTGATGAGAGAGATAGCTAGGGGGGGAGGATAGAGAGGAGGGGGAGGGGAAGGCTGAGGGAGGGAGAGGGAGAGGGAAACCTGACTCTTAAAGCTGCTGCTGGGATAGGGTAGAGAACATAGGGCTTTTTCTGTCTTTTTGCAAAACAAGCATCAGGCCAAGTTCAAAGTCAATGAAGGTAGGGTATTACTGCTACCAAACACTACATAGTTCAAAGCAGGATCAGGCAATACCTATTGTATCTCCATCCTATGATGTCACTACAGATGATGCGAACTCCCCCTTGAATTCCACAACTAGCTTGGAAAGTAGGTCCAACAACAATTCTTGTCAAAGATTTCAACTGAACCAACAACTGAATCTGCCTTGTTTTTTCAGTTCTTTCACCACTGGAGAAATAAATGTTTCATAGTTCCCAGACCCCCTTATGTAGACCTATAATTGCTAGCATCATAAATCATCTTTATACTAATGTGTTCTAAAGAAGCACCATCATTCCCTGAACATCCTTACAACAATTTGCTAGTTTTCTGCAGAGACGATTATGAGAGCTGAACCTCCTTAAAACATGGTCCATTTGGCCAGTCCTTGTACTATGTCAATATTTCCTTCTTTTCTCTCAGAGTTAATCAAACTATGGAAAGGGGAGACTACAGCTTTGTTCCCTTGTTAAAGGCGATCCCTGAATTAGTGGTCAGCCAAACATAAATGTGGAGGAATGGGACTGGGTGGGTGATGACTGGGATAAATGGCAAGTAGCTCTTTCCTGTACATGAACTCTACAAAACACACCCTCTGCTGCCTGGAGCTCATGTACAAAAAAAGTGGTAACATGTGTCACTGACAGGATGCAGCAAAGAAAACAAAAACCAAAACCTGTGGTATGATGAAAAGATACTCTGTTCCTTCCCAGCGATGTGCTTCTTAGGGAATCTCCTTGCACAGTGCAGGGAAAACAGATGCCGAGGTCACCTCATTGTGGGGTGTCCCGAGCACAAGGTAGGTCACTGCCATAGCATTACTGCCTTGTGAAGCCTATGGTGAACAGAGCGCAGAGGAACAGCCTCTCACCCAAGGCCACCCTAACCATTTTGGTGGCAATGGATCTCAGTCCTTACTTGCGATTATTATATAGACAGCTTCAGTTTTCTTTATCTTTCACATTATTTTCAGTGAGTGTGACAGCTCTCTCCTCCACTCTAAAAGAATTTCTAAGATATCAACCCTGGTCTCCTGAGGGACAGATACTCAAAATTTCACAAATAGTTCCACTCTCTGAAGGAAAACCCTACTTTTAGAATATGCCCATATTTTACAAAGTTGTTAAATTCTGAGCCTATGGAAATACAAAATAAAAATCTCATAACATAAGGATGCATCTACAAATAGTTTCATTCAAAGTAGCTTTGGGTATTTTGTGCAATTTGGGGGGAAGAAGATGGGGCGTAAGGTACAACTACATAAAACATTCTCGATTCAGATTTGTTATAAAACTCAGAATTCTTTTTCCAGTGTACAGAAAGGTGTTTATCCTTGTATAGGGAAGCATCAAAAATCACACTGGAAGAATTTTTCGTGAATGAACTATGATGTTGAGCAACTTTTTTTAGGCTCTTTGTTTCACTATGCTCATGGAGTCTAACCTATGGCAGATTTTATAATTTTGTTTACTCAATATTGCTTTTATTCCTTCTTCCTTTGTCTCCTGTTTTACTCTAGAAAGCTAAGAAGTATATTACAATTTGCTGTATATATTAAGAATAGCAACCTAGCTAGGTTTCAGCCAATGGGGTGCAAAAAATTTTTGCTAAATAATTTAGGCAAAGTTTAGTTTCAAACTCAAATGCTGTTTCTTCCTTCCTTTTCCTTTCTTGCTAAGTTTCTTTTCTGCCTGCATGCTTCCAGGAACTCAAATGCAATGTAGGTAGTTTCAGCAGTCAATGTGTATATGTGAAGTTAAAGTTAAGAACATCACAGACATGTTCACCCAAATGTCCCTGTGTCACAAAACATGTGCTTGGAATAAAATGAAAATTTAGTTTAAGTCACTATAAGATTGATTCATTATAAATTTCCTCTAATTTTCATAGGATCACATTTTTAACTGCTAAAAGGTGTACGTTAAGAACCTCATCTAACAGCAATCGTTCCCAAATGGGAAAATGCTTAGTCTGTCCCATCAGAACAACACGGGTCTTTAGCTGAGCCCATAGAGAAGATGGTCCAACTGAGCAAGGGACAAGTGTCATCTCTTCTTCAAAGATATTAGAGTAACCTGAGACTGTTGAAAACTCTCATTCAGCTACAAACATCTCAAAACCCATCCCACTGTCTAAGATCTTTCAGATATGAAACTAGAGAAAGCACACGGATTGATTCACTATTAAATGAAAATACGAAAGCATCCTTGTATCCCTTTTTCATGAGAGTGAGAGGTGAAATGATAGGTGCTTTTGGCCGATCATTTTATAAAATGTACATACCGTTGTATCCTATAGTTACCATGAAGAAATAGTAATTTGCATCATCATTTCAAACTACTCTTTTACATTCAGAAGAAGCAGGGGAAACATATGTTTAGCAATTTGAAATTACAGGTTCTTTCAACTCCAGAGTCCTAAACTCCTGATTAAAGACTTCCTGGATGCAATTCCTCTCTAATACTATAGAAATCAGAGGCAGCAGCAGCTAAAAAATTTCAAAACATGAATTTAAAATCCTCAAAGGAATGAAAATCCTAACCTGATTTGCTGTACTTTCATTTACTTCTCTCTGGTCTTTCTACTCCTGTTTTTTATTTCAGTTTTCTGATTGGGGAGTGTTGGAAATATGTCAAAGCCAGGAAGTATCTGGCCTCTCCAGTGGCGAAAGGGACATCAGGAAAAGATATAAAACTTGGGTCAGGGAAAACATGAAACCTCCTTGGACACAGTGCATCAGGAGTCGGAAGACTGTCCTTCATGAAACTCGGTTACCTCAAAGTAACTTCCTTATTTAAATTCACTGAGTAATCAGTTCTCCGATGTCTCACCCATGAGAAAATGTTATATGCAGAGTCCAACAATACATGCGAGGCTACTCAACTGATGATAAATGGGTAAAGGAAAATAATTTGACAGGCAACCGTTTCAGAAAACCAAATTCTTAAGGAAAATTGTCAACATACATCTTGCTCAAGTCATCACATGTGTCCCTTCCTGATATGACCTGCTGCCATTGCTTTATTTTTGCTTTCTGACTTCATTCAAAGCTAAATATTTTCAATGTCAATAATACTTATTTTTATAAACCTTCCTTTGATGTTTGGTTACTTGAATATGGAAATGAGTTTGCATTCAGCCAAAGCTAATTTGCCATGTTTCAGAAAAGCATGTTTACTTCTCAGGGAAAGAAATTTAAGGTGGCAGCAGTGGAAATGTATTTGTATGTATATCACTGTATAGATGGGCAAACAGGTGCACAGGTCCACACACAGACAACACACAATACTCGCCCATCTAAAGACACTTTTTTTCATCTTACATAGAGTTGACAAAGATGCTACAAATCTCAGCTCTCCATTATCCACAGCAGTCATACCTAATGGTATCACATGAAAATTTAGGTATTACTACAAGATATTCAAAGACATCAGAAGTTCCTAAATGGACATATTTCTATCATATTTGAAGCAAGTCAAGTTTTAAACTACACATAATTCTTTTTGTCTCAATTCTTTCTCTAGTTAGACTAGATAAATCTATGAACTCAGAGGTGATCTTCAAATCACATTGCCAATTTCATCTCTTCTCTTCCTCTCATTTCACATAATAATCAAGCAAGGCTGAGAACTCTTAATGAGACATAATGTGATTAAAAAACAGAGCTGCTGATAACATTTGCCCAAAACATTACAAAGGACACATACTAAATGAATCACTCACAAAACTGAAAATCTCTTGTGTGTTTACTACACATATATAGATGGGTATTTAAAATCAATCAGAATATGTATCAAATATATACTCTCTTCTATATTTGAAGACATTTTACTAAATACCATGGAGAACACAGACATGATATATATCAAGGACAACATATGACTTGTAGCCCTTCGGGACTGGTGAGTGATTTGAAAAGAAAAAAAAATCATGAAAAACAGAAAGCAAAATCAAAGCATAAGATAACTACAGAGAACAGCATTATGTGCACAAGAGTACCACAGTCCAGCAAATGTGGGCAAGACTAGAATTGGCAAACAGTTCTGCAGAGTCAACCACAGCTGGCATGGCTCACTATATAATGCTGACTCATTGAAATTGGCTTTCCATGTAGGAATGCCCAAGAATTACTGAACTGAGAAGAGGCTGAATACGAAATCTCACAAGTAACTAAAGTTGTGCTTACATGCACAATTGATTAGGCTAATGACCAATCCAATTGTTCAAAAGAACCCAGTAAGTTGTTAACAAATACTAATGATACGAACTCCTAACTTTTATGTTGTGGTTCCCATAGCTAAACCTAGTATTGATTGGTTTATATTCATCATTTGATTTATTTCTCACAATTACTCCATGGGTTAGGTACATTTATCATTACAATTTTTATAGATAAGGAATTTGAGGTTTAAAGAGTTTAGGAAAAAGATCTCACGTTATAGAAACGGATATTTCTGCTTCAAGTTCCGTATTAATGATGCAATAGAAAGCATGTATTGCAGAAATGAAGTCGTTTCTTCTTAATTAAAAGAGAAAAAAGAGAGGGAGGGAAGAAAGTTATGAATGTGTGACATTGTTATATTCTGATGGGCATAGTAAGGGCAAAATCATCTCACATGTACATGATTCAGTAGGAAAGTCTCATGTGTTGTTATACATAATGGAATTTATTTAATTTTACCAACGGATATTGAGACACAGATATAAAACATGTCGTGTTATAGCTTAACCCAATAGCAAGACAATCTGCTGCTTATCTAGGAAAATATGTAACATTTCAGACTAATTTGATTTTTTTCTAAATGTCTATTGACTGAATTGGATCAACTATATGACCTGACTATGGGTCATGAAATTAAAATAAAATAGATTTTTACTGAAAAGTAGACTGTTTCACTGACTCACGAACACATTGATGCTACATGCTTTGAGCAGACGGCACACTATTTTGTTGTAAATTCCTATTAATGAAGTTATTTACAAATACTTTTAAGTCTGATTATTCAAAAATGTATTCCTATTTTCCTAACAGACATGATTGCCTACAAGAGAAATAAATAAGATTTTCCAGATGGTGTGAGAGATCTCAAAATGTTCTCCTATAGCAAGCATTGCTTTTTCCCTTTTTCAATATATTTACCAGACTTGCTATCTGCACAAACAGACGATGTGTTCAACCTTTTCTTGGAGGCTTTCGACTCTTGCTAACAGACTCAAAGACTGTCTAGCCAGACTTAAGACCTCATTTGAAGTAAATGGATTCTTGGTGATAAATGATGACTTTTTAAAGTAGATTCCATTTCTCTGACTAGCTGTGCAATTTTATATGTTGTTTTGAGTTTAGTGGCCTTTCCTTATATAACAAGGAAACCATCCCCAAATTGGGACTGACTTACACTGTACTTTCACCTCTGCCACTTTCCTGCAATTGTGTCAAAAGTCAATACCTTGTTTGCTATTTTTCCTTTTATATGTATGGTCTATGTTTGTACTCCATGCTTTTTAATCAGAAATAAGTAAAACAAAATGATATTTGAATACTTGAACTTTTAAAATCATATTACAAAATTTACTCAACCGGGAATCAGATAACACATTTTTTTTAAAATTTGTATTAATATTTTATTTATATATTCCATTGGGGTACAGGGGAATCCCCCGCTCTACTTAGTCTTCCCAGGCTATACGGAGCAATCAGAACAACATCAGATGAATTAGCAAAACAAAAATCAATGTAAAAGCACATTTATGGAGAACTTATATGCTGTGAAGTTCTAAAATAAAACGGGGCAAACTAGATATATTATATAGATCTGTGTCACAAGGCCTGTGGCAGCAAGGAGCAAGAAAGAGGAGGTTTCACATTACATGCAGGGGGCGATTTCATCTTTACTCTAAGAGTAAAAAGATGGCCTTTTAGATACAGAAAACATATTCACAGATAAACCTACACCTGAAGTCATATATACACCCAAATGACATACTCCTGGGTCATAACATGGGAACAGTGATGCTTCTTCCTTTAGGAAAAAAAGGACAAAAGATAAAAAGTTCTTAGGACTTGCACTGAGCTTAACTTAAAACACTGCATTCTTTAAGCCACAGCAATAACCTTGGTTGCTCCAGCATCTCATACCATTGTGACACTTACTACCTTGGGGATATCTGATCCTTTGAGGAAGATTAATTGCATAATCTTGGCCTAAAGTTTGCCTCCCCTTCCTTGGGTTACAGGATAGGAATGGAGGCAACATTCAACACTGCTCAGAATCTGAGTGGGTCACCAAACCAGAACATTCTCCATTCACTCAGCAGTTTTCAAAAAATGCTGCATAAATCAGTGTAACACGTGAACTACATACGCCTCCTCCCAATGGTATAACCTGTTCTAAAACAGCTGTGAAGACAGGGCATCGACCGCCGGGTACCGAACGCTGCAGTAGTATTGCAAAAATATTGACAGTCACGGAGGGAAACCTCAGTGACAGCACTGGAAAGGGTGCACGATGATGGGCCATACTCCCTGCTTTTACTATGGGCTACACCATGATCACTGACTAAGTCCAAGAAAGATAAGGAGGCAACCAAGTCTGTCCTCCTGGAATTGAACTGGAAGTGCTACCTCATCTAGAATGGAACTGAGCCGGGCATGGTGGCACATCTGTAATCCCAGTGCTGGAAGGCTGAGGCCAGGGATCGCTTGAGTTCGCGGGTTCAAGACTATCCTGGGAACATAGAGAGACCTAGTATCTAAAAATAATAATAACCAGGTGTAGTGGGGGGCTACCTGGGAGGCTAAGGCTACACATCACTTGAGTCCACTGGATCGGGACTACCCTGGGTCACATAGCAAGACCTAGTCTAAAAAAAAACAAAAACCAAAAAAAAAAAAAAATAGAATGGAACTGAACCCAGAAGAGAAAAGATCCAAAACAGAAGCCAAGGGAAGACACAGATCTATATATTTCTATCTATATCATCAATATGTATATGTACATGTATTTCTATCCATATCTATATCTAAATCTATATCCATATCTGTATCTACATCTATATTTATAGCTATATCTAGGTCTATATCCATATCTATATTCATATCTGTATCTAGATCTGAAGAGGTAAGAAAACTGGCCGGTACAGGGAAAACTAAATGCAAAAGCAGTGAGCTGAACATCTGAATAAGGATGAATGGATGCCTCTTGCAGAAGTTTCTATGAGCCCTGACTTTGGCCTCTTTCATATCTAATCCCTTGTCTATATGAAGCTGCCACTTCTTCTGGCCCAGTTCCCTTATGAACATTATTCCCTTTGTCTGAAATGCCTTTGCCCAGTTCTCTACAGGTTTCTTGCCCCCAATTCAAACTCCATATCTAAAATCTGAGGCCTCATCTCAGACTTTTTCTATCCCCCTTCTACTGTCTTCTCTTTAGCAAGTAGTATTATTACATAATAATTTATATATTTTTCCTGATTTCAATACTTTTTTTCATTTAACTCCTAAATCATACTCAGTTCCCTAAAGCAAGGACTTTGTCTATTTCAGTCTGTTATACTTTATCTTACCACATTATAGGCTTTATCTAATTATATATTTTCTAATACATAAATTCGAAGCCACAAACTTGAGCTAAAGGGTCTCTGTTACCATCTAACTCTTCTGTTAGTTCTAGTCTAAGTAAAATTATTGAATTAAATGTACAACACAACGGTGTCTTATAATATTAATATAATAATAAAGTTTCCAAGTTTCTTTGGGGGATACGTAGTATTAAGATAGAGAAGAAATTAGAAAACACTAAAACCACTGCTCATTTTACATTTTTTCTATATGAATTCTTGTTATGATTTATGGGTCCTTAAAAGGTTTGGCTTCCTACATTAATTTCTGTGTTTTCCAATTATGTAGTTTCACCTAACCCCAAGCAGCATCAAAATTGATTAAATGAACTCTCTCATTTAATTTGAGACATTCACACGATCAAATAACTTAATCCCAGTATAGTCTACATTTTCTTAAACTGATCTATAATGACTCAGGGAAATTCAAACTCAGCTGTAAGGAGCACGACCTCCCCCAGGGTCCAAGAACATGTTGATGGACTGCAAAGCTGGCAACTTCATGCAGAAACAACACTGAAATTCCAGATTTCTACCATGTCCACAAGAACTGTATTTTCTACAGAGTTTTAAAGGAGACACGTTTAATATACATCAGGGGGGTGATCTAACAATTTCTGTAACTTTAGTAATGACACACTCAATTTCTGTTTGACAAGTCAGGGACACATGAGAAAATGTATCACTTTAATTGTTGCTCAATGAATTGATGTGCTGAGGAATACTCAGTACAAGTATGTCTTTTCCTGATAATTACAGTCAATGTTGCTCTAATGTAAAATAGCAGTTGGAAACAATTGTGTCATATAAAACTGCTGGATAAAAGCCATAGGGCTCATTTAAAAAATGGAGTTAGGTACCAACACCCACATTTCATCACTGAAACATAGAAAATGACGGACTGAGTTACTGCAGTGCAAATACTACAATAATATGGTCTTACTGTTGAAAAAAAAACCCTGAAATTGACTTGCAAAAGTAATCCTCAGAAGGGTGCAGTGAGTGAGTGATTGCAAAGTAGTAGTAGGAAGGAGTATGAAATCAGAGATCGGTTCATAACCAAAGGCAGAGTTTGGATGTGGTTCACAACACAAGCAGGATGAAGGTAGAGGAAGGGGGTTCCCCAGCTGTGTCCCCTAACACAGGTTTGGCTTCACTCCTCTGATGTAGTTATTTCAAAAATTCAGCAATTTTGGAACAAGAAGTTTTGAATTTACATTTTTTGGGATGGTTCTGGCAAATTATGTTATCTGTCCAGATTTGAGGGGTGTGTGTATGTGTGTGTGTGTTTGTATGTGTCTGCATAATATGTTTTCTGCATTCCAGGAACACAGGTCCTCACCCAGGATAGAGGACATTGCTTCAAAGAAGAAAACAAGACCAATTTGTCAAGCACTGATACAGGACTTGCAGTGAGAGGAGTTGGAGTGACCAGAGTGGGGAAGGCGTAAGGAGGGTGTGGATGGTAGTCTTGGATTATTGGGTATGGTCCTGTACTCTGACTGCCTGCTTACTGTCTGCCTGCTTACTGTCTAAGAGTATTACTGATGGGAGGGCCATACTTAGGGGGAACAATAACTATACAGACATGGCTGATGTCTAAAAATAAGAAAAATGTAAATATTAATTTAAAAAAATCAAAGTAGTTCTAGAAATTGTGCTGAAGCAAATTCAAATCACACAAAATCAAATTTCTCAAAATCAAAAATGACTTCAATTCAAAACAAGTAGTTACAGCAGAATTGATATTTAAATTTTAGGGAACTAATATTAAACTAAAGGGAAGAAGGAGACAGAAAACCGGAATGAGGAAATTAATGTCTTTTCTATAAATCCAGGCTGATCTCACCAGTCCCCACCCCCATGCCCTCATTCCCACCCCCAAAGCTGCAACCCTGTCTCTTAGCCCCAGCCCTTCAACCCAGAAGTCAGAGTGTACAAAAGTCACCAAAGAGGCTGGAACCCTGAAGAGCAAAAGGACAAAATGCATTAAGAAATACAAGTTAACCACCAAACTGAAGCACACAACTTAGGGCAGGGGTGGGGGGGGGGGAAGGAGGGGGGAAGGTGGGGGAGTGAATCCCTGGGATTACAAAGACTTGAAATCTATATATAAATAAAATAAAATAAATAATAAAAAGGGTAAAAAAAAAAGACAAAAAGAACTATGCTAATTACCACAGGTTACTAGAATCCCGCCTTTTACTCTTTTTGTTTTCATCTTTGGCCTTGGATTAGGAAGTGGAAACAGGTATTTTGTTTGTGAATGTGTGTGTTTTTACACTGCAGTCAACTTGCTAGAACCCCTGGATGGGAGGGGGGGTAGGGAGGGGTTGGGGTGGGTGGGGGCCTCTGGGGCTGAGGACTGAAAGAGAATAGGAAACTCAAAGAGAAGTCCCTACCTTGAGAGGCTGAGGGACCTGATAACACAGCAAGGTGGAACTCACAGACCCTGCTCAGGGCTTCCTGGTTCCGTGGGATTTTAGACAATCTGAGGTCTTTTCCATCGAGAAAGTGAACAGACTAGGAAAGTATTATTTATTATTATTGCTATTATTATTTAATCATCAGACTAACATTGCAGATAAAATACCCTTAAATATTCACTTTCCCATGAAAAAATTAGGAAAAAATGAAAAATAACAGATCAACCTGCATCTTGTTAGCTAGAGATTACTGTGCATTCTACTTTATTGAATTTCCTCCCCAAGTATACTAGCAGTGGCGCTCTTAACAGTTCAGTTGAACACAAACAGGCTTTCCTTTGGAGCCCTTCTCATTTCAACCCTGGGCACTTTATTTTTTTACGGGATAAAAATTTTTGAGCAGCATGTTTAAGTTATTTAACAATAAACCACAAAAAGCAAATCCTGTGATAGAGAACATTCAGCTGGAATCACTTTCCCTGCCAGTTTCAGTCTCTCTAGAAGTGGTACTTAACACTTAAAGTCTATCACTTAATCTCAGTCCAGAGATTAAACATTCTCCCTTGAATCCCTAGCTTTTAGTTTTTCTTTAGGAACAGGTTTATCTCCCTTTACAAGGAGCCAGCTTTTAGCCCTGGGTTTTTGTAAAAAGCAGTACTTTGCAAGATAACAGCTACTGATGTGTTGATTTACATCTTTTGTTCAACTACTTCTGGTGAGCTTTGGCTGTTTCTCTACACATCTGGTTATCAGGTGCTACTGTGAGCCTCATTACCATAATTTATTATTTATATAAGTGTGACTTTACACTGTGGCTTTCCTCCTATTGCTACACACCTGTTCCTTCTCCATTGTTTCCCCCTGGCTTTGCAGTTCATTTTTCATTCATTCATTCATTCATTCATTCATTCATTCATTCATTCATCCATCCATCCATCCATTCATTCATTCATTCATTCATTCATTGTCATTATTCTACATCCTTGTCCATTTTATCACAAACACAAACAAAAGTTCTATTACAAGATAGGATTTCTCCTTTCAGGTATGGTCAATATAGTTTTCCCACCACCAAAGCAACTTTTTGGCTTTTTACTAGTAAAGATTACTTTTGTACTTTTAAGAAGAAAATCAGGGGGATGCTGGGTTTCATCCTTTCTTAATCTTTCATTTTCATTCACAAAGAAATAGTTTTTAGGCCTTTTTGGTGTGAAAAGACATTCAGGATAACACAGACTGGAATTCAGACACTCAAAACCCTCCTTTTGAAATGAAAATGTTCTTCAGTAATACTACAGCCTCCTAAAAGCCCATCGAGTTTCAAATGTACTTTAAAATGAGGCAATCTATTTCTTCCCATGAGATGTATTATTTTAAGAGAGCTCCTCCTATTTGCTGTGTTGCAAGTTACTGGGTCTGCCATTAGCTTGTCCACTGCCAGCTCTCAGATCATAAAAGGCCAGTGGGGAAAAAATCACTATAAATCGTTCACATTTGTGCTCAGAAAAGTGATACCTCTGTATGGAAGAGAAGGAGAGGGGAAAAAAAAACAAAAACAAAAACAAAACAGAAGTTAAACTTCTTGTACTGGGATACTCATAGAAATACTAAATGTGCGAATATATCTTCTATCTCATCTCATAAATATTAATAAAAAGTTCAAGTCTTAAGAGTTGGGAAAAGGAGTAGGGGCATCATCCAGAAAATCACAGAGCACTCTAGTTTACTCTAGTTTCTGATTTAAGAGTGTGTGTGTGTGTGTTTGTGTGTAGGTGTATGTGTGCGTGAGTGAGAGACAGAGCAAGCACAAGGAGAAACTAATTCTTGTCTTTAATTTCCAGATGCATCAATTTCTCTTCCCTGAATCACTGAACAACTTCCTTTACCCTTCCTGAAGCTTCAATTCTGTTTCCTATCCACTTGTGGTCCTCATAATATGGTAAATCAAGGACTTTAGCACACTGAGAGGTACAGGCTGGCTAAGCTGTCAACAAATACAAGGAGCTGGTGCTATTTTAAACATAGATGAGAGCTTTATTATGATGTGGCAGGTGTGATTGTGTAACACGGCAAGAAGCGTGCAGAAGCCTGTAGCTTACTTTCAGACTTTGTCAAGGTCTTTCATCCAGAGTTTGGACACAGTTTGTGTGAATATTTACTTCCCATTAAATGGCACTCTCTTTGGAGCAGGCTTACACTGATTACTGAATTTAAGTCTGGTAAGAATCATCTGGGGAACCTATTATTCCAATTTTCTAGATATCTACTCAGAGGATTCTGATTTGGTAATCTTGGGGGCTGATCAAGGATTGTCTTTTTGGGTGACCATACCCCAAATTTTCTTATCTACAAACTTGGTAAACATGGGATCTATCTTAGCATAATGCCAAATTACCCAAAAAAAGGCGGCCAAGACAGTAGTTTAAGATATTATCCCATGTGCCCCCATTTTTCCATTTCATTCCCCCTATAGTAAGGTAAACATCATGTGAGGCTCACCAGCCAATGGACTGTGAACAAGCAGCCATGTCCATAGTAGTTAAAGATACAGATGGCCCCTCATTGCTCCCTCCCTTTCTTTGGATGAACCTTGAAAGCATGTATGAAAACAGTAATGTCAAACCACTGACAGGTGTCCCGAGCAGCCAGTTGAGTGATTATGTAGAAAACTGCACCATTCTTACTCTCTCCACTTCCCAAGCCCAATCTACTTGATTCATGTAGTACATGCAAGAAATAGATCTGGGTTGCAATCAATTACCAGCCTAATTATTACAATGGCACAGTTTTCTAAACATCCAATAGAGACTGAAGTAAAAGAATGGGCACAAGGGAAATAACTTGTCAGTAAGCATTTATTGATTTCAAGGGAAAAATGTTTCTCAAAGGAGTATAGTCCCGTGATTTGGAAAACATTTCTTTGTTTTGTTTTGTTTTGACTCTCCCAAATGGATGATGGATACTCACATATCAATAGCACATGAAAAGATTAAGATGGTGGGATAGGGTGGGAGTAGAGAGATTGGTATTTCCAAGGAAAATAATTACTAAGTCACTCACTGCACCCTGACCAACCTTCTGCTCATCAAAGGGACTTCTGCTTTGAGTAATCAACAGTTGCATTGGAAAACCACAATAAAATGAAGAATCTACTAGATTTTTAGAATTTGGATGGGTGTCTGGTTTCCAGAGAACAGCTTCAAATATTTAAGCTGCTAACATTAGACCAACAATGAACTTAATGATAATTGAAAACATCTTTTCAATAAATAAAAACACATTTTGCACACTTGATTTCAAAAGTTTACTCATGACTTAGACTAACACAGATGTGGTTTGCAGACATTCTATAGCAAAATAAATGGAACTTGATGGGAAAGAAAAATACCAAAGAGGAAATGAACTGATATGATTTAAAGTGTGATATTATTACCATCGTAAATTATGTCAGCCATGGCTGACTCAAGTAGAACTTTACTTGATTTAAAGCCAAACAAGGCCACTGAATTATTTCAGTTAATTATGAGCTAGCCATATGTTGCAATGAGAACAATGTGTTAATCAGTCAACATTGACTCAATGGTGACAATTAAAATGGTCGGGTTTTATCTTGCCGGACAAACTGTATCTCAGCAAATGCAACGTATTTGGATAGAGAAAATCATATCAACTAATTTGGAAAATTTTAGAAAGATGTAAAGTCTAGTTATAAAGAGATCTTACATAAAAGTACATTTTTCAAATTTATATTTTGATATTTATTTGTTTTTATCTAGTTGTGAATTGGGGGATGGTATTTGCTTTCTCCCTTTAGGTATAGTCCCTGAAGTTCATCCACTAATTTAACACCCATGATCCATCATCACAGTTCTTTGTGTTCTTCCCTTCCCTGTTCTGACTCTGTCCTAACTCCTCCCCTTGCTGTTTGCCTCCTGTTGTCAGCTTGTCTTATCTTTTACATAATCCTTTGTTTAATTTCTCTATATTCCAATAAAAGTGAAAACATGCAATATTTATCTGTTTCCTTATGATATACTTCAACTTAACATAATATCTTACAAGTCCATCCATCCATCCATGTTGTCTAAATCTCATGAGGTCATCATTTTTCATCACCAAGTAGTATTCCATTGCATATATATCCATCTCACTCTATATATATCTATCAGAATGTCTTTATCCAAAAAAAAGTGCATGTTCTTAAATATGAAGGTCTGAATGATATACATTAGCATTTTAGGAAATATTTAAGAATAGAACTCATTATTTACACAGAATTAATAATTATCTGCTATATATCATGTGCATAGTGAAAATAATTTGTGGTGTGTTTAATATATAATTATGCAACTTTATGAAATAATGCCATATCCATATATTAAAGGAGAAAAATTCTGTGCTGTATTATAAAAAACTGAATACAGTAAATAAATTTTAATAAAACATATGTACACATACAATTCTGTATTAGAATGTACAAATATGAATATATTATATATGACATCATATGATATATACCATATACTATATATAATACGTTCTCAATGTAACACCATATGTAGACAGAAGCATTAAAAAATTGTAAGTCAAGTTTTTACAAAAATATATAAGGAAACTCAACTTTTTCTTAGCTCTGTACCTACCTTCAGTTTCAGAGATGAGAAACTGTGGTCTTCTTGCCTTTTCTCTTAAATAAGGAGTAAGGGAAGCGTTAGAGAAACAGAAGGAGTTCTCAATATATTTGGTGGATTTAGGTCATAGCTCATGATGTGATGCCTCAACCAAACTCCTCTACCTACGAGTCAAGCTGCATATGTAATCCTATGGTTAAATTCTGTACAAAACATCCCTCTGTTTGAATGAGTCAAAGATATAATTCCTTGCTGACTTTGAATTTTAAATAAATGCTGATGTTTTCCAACAATATCAATATTGAAAGCTTTTAAATAAACCTAGCAGTGTTAATTAAAATATCTGAAGCATGATAAACTTGTCAAGTCGTTCTAAGATGAAAATGGACACCAGAAGTTGCACAAGGCATGAATTCTCAACCTTCTCTCAGTGTAATTAGAGAGACAGCGCTTACTGAGGCTCCTTGGACATCTGTTCTGCTAAGCCCTCTCTTTAAAGCCTTGATCTTTGCCTCCCTAATTAGACATTTTATCAAAGCACTTTTGCTACTCTTTCCTAAGCCCTGAACAATGAAGGTCATTTCGATTGGGATTAGCATATGAGGCTTATTGATTTCATTGAGTAATGAAAACCAGGAGTGACTTTGCTCCATGATTCTCATTTCTATTGTATTTTAAGATCAGTCTATAATGTGACTTTTCTTGATCATGTTGATAAAATAATATTTATATTATTTATTTCCTTATTTTACTCTATAATATAAATATACACAAATATTTATATAAGTATTTGCTAATACATAGACATACATACATATATTCACATATAAAATATATAAAATAATGAATTCTATGCTCAAAAAAGTGAAAAAGTGATGATTATGAAAGTCAATCAAAATAATTAAGTTAGTAATAATAGAGTGCTCACAATTAGGAGGAGCAGAAAAGGTAAATGATAAAATTTCCCTAAGGCATTTGAGTGTGTGTATGTGTATGTGTGTGTAAGTGGTGTTTAGCACAAGTATATTTTTTTGCTTTTTTTTTACCCTAGAGAACCAGAACAAAATTAAAATTCTTATATGAAATGGAAATCTCTCTTCACAATGAAGAGGCTGCATGTCATTTCCTAATTAATTATAGCTATCTTAAAAATATGTATACATCAAGGAGAAAACATGCTATTTTTGGAGAGAATATATATTGATTTTAAATATATAAATGATCACTGCATGCACTATAACCAGTAAGATTTATAGAATATGGGCATAGTTCATTTTGTTTTATGCTTTCTCTTCCTAGAATAATATCCCTGAAAACAACGTGATCCATAAGTATCCCTAGACTGTTTCTCCAACTTCCATCAATATGTGCTACCTATCTACAAAAACACATCATGCTTATGGGGCCCCAAAAGACCTGAGCTCCATTTTCTCATGTGAGAAATGAGAAGGCTAAACTCAGGTGTTTTATATTAGATTTGGCAAGTCCAGAAAAGCATGCATGCAGATCCCAGGGACTTGTGGTGAAAGGAACAGAGAGGGTTGCTGAGCTCTTTCTGTTTGTCTCTCAGGTGACATTGCCTTTCATTGTGTTCAACACACAGCTGCTGATCACCTGCCTCACTGCTGACTCCATCAACAATAAGGCACACCAGGAGTTTATTCACTCACCTTTACTGTGTTGTATGTAGCTGGAAAAGTGATTTGAAAACTCCTAGACTCCAGTCTCATACTTGTAACTTCAAAATACCTTTAAGTAAAAACTGAGTGGTTATTATTTGGCCTATCATCATGAATAATCAAAATCAAGCATAGTAAGATCTTGAGGAGGATATTTTTCTTTCCTGTATCTCCCCTTCCATGCCAGAGTTTGTCCAGTAACATCTCTACTCTCCTCATGTGATCCTATGATGACTTTAAATCTGGTAAAGCTTTTAAAACATTCCCATTCTGAACACAAGCCTATTATAACCATTTCAAAGTGAATTCCGTTTAAAGGAGGTTAAATTTCCCATCCATCTTGGAGTAGAACAAAGTGTCACCATGGAAGTTGACAATGAAGTGTTATTTCCTTTTGGCTAAATGATCACACACTGGAGAATAATCATAGGTATTTTAGTAAAGTTAATAATTACTGAGGATTCAAAAGAAAAGAGGGAGAAAGTTAATGGTGTTGAAAGTTCATGAATAGTTCTACATACCTCATAAACGTGTTCTCAGATTGGTTGTGGGAATTGTGGTTTGTATTTCTTTAATCTCTGGGTATTCATAAAATGATATTTTAAGGGAACACTTGTTATTCCAAGGAATGACTGATATATGATTTAGAATGGATTTTGCCTGTGTGTTTCCTAATTGTATTTGAAGAATCCAACCAACTTTATGTATTATTAACAGGAAGAACTCTCTTACCCCAGTAATCTGTTGCTTTGTCTCTAGCAATTGGAGAATGTATTTAGGCTTTTAATCAAAACCTCAAATGATGAAGTTAGGTTGATTTGCCTACCAGATGTGTACCCCCCCCCCATGTCAAGTTTTAGGCAATTATTTGAAAGACTTGAAAGACTTATCAGTGGCTAATGACACATATCAAGCTGGGCATGATGGCACGTGCCTGTAAATGACAGTTTATGGAGTCACGGCAGGGTCTGGGGATAGCGGCTCAAGTCCCACTAGGGGCAACACAGGGAGACATAGTCCCAAAAAATAGCTGGGCATGGTGGCATGCGCCTGTAATCCCAGCTACTGGGCAAACTAAGGCTGGGGATTGCTAGAGTCTGTGGTACCATGGGCAACATGAGCCTGCAATTCCATGGGCAAAAACAGTAAGACTTAGTCTCAAAAAAATTTGACAGATATTCTAGGGTATGAGAAATTTCATTTTGGTTGGTAAAAATAATTAACGGCATGATTTCTCACCTTCAAAATTTTTCAATAAAATATTCATTATATCCTCTCCCTCTCCACAAATGAAGCAAATTCAAACGTCTATATGGAATGTAGATACTAAATTATATAACTATTCAAACTAATTTTTGTAAAATGTGTGGATTAGCTTTATAAGTGCTTTAGAAAGAGAGTGAGAAGAAAAAAGTCTTTTCCAACAGGAATGGCTTGCCAAGTCTTACCTCTTTTTCATGAAACAGGGCCAGGGACACTTAAGAGATGAAAAAGACAAACTGCTTAGACTAGGAAAAGCAATTGAATGCATATATTTTTATTGACATATACACATTTATATTGAGATAGTCTTTCAAATATCCAAATGTACTCGTGCAGATCTCAGGAATTAGCTGCTTTCCATTTGGACTTTCTTTAGTTTACTTACTATTTATTGAACAATTACTATGTGCCAAGCACCACACACCATCTGTGTTCACTAAGTTAGTCACTGCAACAGCCATATGAGGTATTTTTATTCTCCTTCTTCATGTTATAGATGAAGAAATTGAGGATAAGATTCGATAAATTAACTGCCTCTAAGAGAGGGTCCAGAGTCTCTAAAAACAGTCATCTGTGAACTCAGAATACCCCTCTGTTCATGCTCATGTTCGAGAAGATTCTATCAAATTTGTTCATGCTCATGTTCTAGAAGATTCTATCAAATCAAGGACTGAGGTTTCTGTACATAAAAAGTCATTCTAGAAATTTCAGTGTAACTTCCACCAGATCAGTAGTTAAGTTTTCTTTTCCAGGGCAACTGTGCTAGAAGGCGTATGGTCTAAGGAAGTGTTTTTGTGTGACTACTACCCAAATAGCCCATCAAGACCACAACCGCTAGAGAGGGACATAGGTACACTAGAGATGACTAAATCCCACACCACCTGGCTTGGGTTACCTCTTCATGAAATGACTAACAGGAAATGCAATTTAAAAAGCGAAAGCATTCATCTTTGCAACAACCATCTCAAAAAAAAATCAAAACAGAACATAACAAATGTTGCAATTCAGAATTTCTTAATAGAATTAAATACTTTTCTAGCTGGAGAAGATGCCAACTTTGGACACCATTCACTTATGCTTATTTTAAAGCTATTAGCTAACTCACATAATAACTCTTTGTCAATAAAATGACTCAAGGTTGTTTTAGAAGAAAAACTGGGTGGGGTTAAACATTAAGAAGCCAGATGTTAAAGTGGGAGACTTTTATTGGCCTACATTGATTTCTTAGGAAATGGAGTTTTGAGAACATGTTTAAAGTGAACAAAAATTGTACAGTACTATTGAACATCTGAATCTTTGTTCTGTTTTCAGGCAGCATCTGCAAGCGGAAATGTATAGGGAATCAGTGACCTCCTCTCTGCCCCTGCTCTCATGATGGATAATCCATTATTAAGTTCTAGATAGTAAATGATGAAGCAATGGAATGAATAGAAAGCAGATCACCAAGCTAAGTACATTCACAGAAAAGGGGAAAAAAGCGATGAGCAAGATAAAAGAGAAAACAAAACAAAGATGATAAAAAACTGCACACTGTTTAGGAAAATACTTTAACCTGATAACTATTTTAATTTTATAAACAAAATGTATCATGCTTCAAGAAACACATTACTGTTTTTGCTTGTATTTTACTCAGGGCTAGTCAATGGTATTTTTTCTTTACAGTAAGTAAATTAGTAAATAAAAAAAGATATTTAAAAAATCAAAAAGATATAATTCTTAGAAAAAGTGTAGTGGCTGATGTGTGTCCTTCACCATTAGAAACTGTCTACAACTACATTATACCGACAATAACTACCACTCACAGTATTCTAAGGCTCACTGTGAGTCAATATGAAGTTTATCTCTTCCCCTATTGCCCAGTTTGCTGATAAGAAAACAGAGGTATATGAAAGTGAAGTGATTTACCCAAGCAAATGCTTGAGGAGTGCAAACCCAGACTCCTAACTCCATATTCTCAATGACTTGGCAATATTAATTTTATTTGCATCATTTTGAGACACATATATCAAATTTCAGACAGACGTACAGGGAAGCCATTGACAACCTAACACTACATTTTCAGGGCTATAAGACTGCAGTTCAGCTTAAAGATATTTTCTCAGAAATAATACACAGTGGTTCACTGTGTCTAGGAAAATAGCATTTACCTTAATGTGATAGCAGAGAATATTGAAGTTCTGACATAGTTTCTGATAATTCGCTATCTAATCAAAAAATATTTGAGGAGGGAATAAACTCTATTATGCCTTGAACAGAAATGTAAAACTAAACTGACAGCTTTATAGCATTTGAGGTTTTTAGCCACAATAACTGCCAAACCAGATTGATGTGTGATCTAGTCAATCACCCACCAATTGTACCAAATTGACTAGAACCCAGGCAATTTCTACATTTTATAGACCACAATGAAAAGAAACATCATTCCTGTCTCCTACTATAGATCAGGGTAAGTCTACCTTTTAAGGGAAGGCTGATTCTCCATAAAATAAAATCCAGGAACATGGAAACCCAAAACACTGAGGAGGAACATATGCTCTAGACATGGATGCATGAGAAATTCATCCCACCTGGATGTGCAAGAACATGTGGTGACATTTGTGATGGAGCTGAAGCAACCTGAAATGGTGAACTCCTAGAATCATAATGACAAGGTCATCAAAACAGAGAAAGCATGCTCTTAGTAGGGAAATAACCAGGAGTTTAAAAACTAAATGGGACTTGTGTGTGTGTGTGTGGTGGGGCGGAGGAGGGAGAGGGGAAAAAGACAGGAGGGGGAGTGGAAGGGGAGGAGAAGAAAGGCAAAGAAAGATAATGCATCAAAACACCACGGAAAACATTTAAAATGACCAAGCTGTGGTATAAAAAATATTTTCAATATTCAGACTGCTGTCTCTCAGCTCCTCACTCCCTCTGTCTCATAGCAAGGCCCAGATCCCCCACCCTTAGGTCAGATAACCCCGGGCAGCCACATAGCCCTGTTTCAGGCACAGGCAGAAATTTGTTGGCAGAGGACCTCATATACTTGCTGCTATTTTTCTTAGCACCCTTTTCAGTACTGCAGATATAGCAAATAGAGCCCAACGTGGGGAGTGGAGGTTGTAAGGTTGAAAGGTTGAGCAGGAGAGAGGGGTTATGCCTTTGTGTTGCTACACTCCTTCTCTGAGTCTTGTCTTTTGGACTGTCCAACTCAGGACACTGAACTTTCAGGCTGTCGACAGAGGCATCTGTGGAAGGCACTGCTAGAGTATATGCCTGAAATAACAGCCAGTGAAAGGTTAAAGAACACAGGTCTCTTCACAACACCTGGAAGGGAAGGCAGTGGGAATGAATTCCATCATTCTGTCCAGTTTAGGGTCTGAACAAACCTGAATATTATAGGAGTCATTTCCCTTATTTCTTTTGCCTTTAACTACTCCAAATATGTCAATCAAAATCTGGAGCACCAGAAACTCACAACCAACCAAATCTAAGACATGTAGTCACCTCCTTTCTATCCAGGGCTACAGAGGAAGAAGGATGACAAAATACTTATGATTCTGATCATCTCCTTAGACAATAATGAACTTCCATGAGAAGCTTTGCTTCGTTTACTATATTCTTAGCATTTCTACATTTTCAATTTTTCTCCTAGTTTGGGGCAGAAAGATTTGGATATTTCTTCCCTCTATTTTAAACTTTAATTTCTTATTAACGTGCAATTTCGTATCACAGTGCAATTCCTACCTAAACTGCATAGTCAGATATCACATGGAGTACTTCATAGTCGATTTGAATCGATAGTAAGAGAATCACAGCATGAATACACTTTATGCTTTAAACAATTTTTATTTTTTGAGAGGTATTAATATACACATTTAGAGTCAAGCTAAAAGAAACTCTGTTAGTCATAAAATAACTCAGATATTTAGTACCTTTACTGTTTGGATATTGTACTAAATTTTGAAATTATGGTTTGTAGATACTCTGGCAATCATGGGTCACCTTTAAAGATAAGTATAAATTCAATTTCATTAACTATGTGATTTATCAGTAATTAAATCTGTCCTATGTAACTTCATAAATATAGATATTCATGTCAGCAATTAATCTGCTCATACAGTTAGCTTATATAACAATTTATTATAATAATTAAAAATACTCCCACGTGTGACTGTTTATTCATCTTTAAGACTAATATAAATTATCTAGAAATTTCCACCAAATGAGATAGAGAGAAAATAGCTTTTAATGCAAAAAAACTATATTATTCTACATAACTGTTGAAAATGCCTCATTGGTGAGACTGGTTTTTATTTCAACAATAAAAAACATAAGCGTCATTGCAATTTCGATAGTAAAGCATTGAAATGGAATACCCATAATGCTTTAGAAGGTATAGTGCATTTTAAATATTCCCCTGGAATGCTAAAGTGATTTGCAGCTCAATCCTGAGTACTTCAAAAACTAAAATATAACTATGACCACCATCCATGTTAAAATAGGAGGAAAAAGAAGTTTCTTATTAATTTTTAGGTAGTATCCACTTAGGGGTCCTCTTCAGTGGTAGGCTATTATCAATTGGAAAAGGAGTTAGATTTGACTTAATGTGCTAAAATGTATAGCTATAAATCTGTTGTCTAAGTTGTAGCTACTTCACACACCAAAGATTTCAATAAGATTTGGTCTTATAGCCAATAAGAGCAGGTAATTTTCTGAACCTTGTTATTGACTTAATCTCAAGAATTGAGCCAGAATGCCCCCCACCCCATCAAATCCTGTTCCGAAAATATCACACAGGACCTGACTGGATAATTTTCTCCAAGACTATACTTATGAAAATGTACACATCATGGACAACTGATGAAATGTTAGCTAATTTTTTTAACAGCTAACAACTGGTGGAGATTATGAAATTAACTTCATCTGATTCCAAATAAGAAGTCTGATAAATTTACTTTTTATGTTACATGTATCCATTGCTAATTAAATGGAACTAATCATAATATTCTGCATTGTCTGTCTACCCATCATAAAGATATTGATTACTTGTGGTAACACATTTTACATTCACTAATCCAGCATGTTTGTAATGATGAGGTTCAATACATTGATGCATCAAGAAATCAATCTCTTCAGTTGCATCAGCATTTTTAAAAAAGGAAATAAAACGGAAAATAGATGAGAAAAAATATCAGGTTTCACAATTTAGAGTATAGTCATCTTACGAAGCTCTTCACAACTATATGGTATGACATACACATATAATGTAGAACTTACATGCATACACACATATGCATACGAATGCTGTGTGGGAAATACATATATCCATGATTGAAGATCCTTTATGATCTCCTGATATAGCCCTTTATTTATGGTTTAGGTCCCCTAGAATAGACTACGAGTGATCAGAGTAAGGATAATAAGTGTTGAATGACTACAGAATAAGAAAATTCATCACACACACATTTATGGTAGTGATATAAAATATTTTTAGAGTTAGTGGCAAAAAAAAAATCTAGCAATGTCACCATAAGAACCAACTCTGTTATTACAAAATTGAGTTTCACTTAAAAGTTATCTTCACCTTCCCTTTATCACTACCATTCTTCCCTCCATCTACAGTCAAAATGTAAAACTTCTTGTTCCACAAAATCAACAATAATAACTGTGAACAAAAATCCAAAGGAATCTGCCCAGAGGTGAGAGAGATTTGATCTCATGCAATTAATGGCACAAACAGCATCACCAAAATGTCAATGTCTCACTTCATTCATTTACTCAAGCACTGTATTTTTGGGTCAGCCTGAGAAGAGAGATGAAATCTTCAAGGGAGGAGAGGGAATGAGCAAAGAGCAGGATGCCCTGGATCAAAGCCCATACCATTAAGTATAAAATGACAACTAGACTAAAATCATGATGTTTGGTTACTGCCTTAGCAGGTAGTCTTGTGACAAAACATGCATGAATGTTTTGGTTATTATTTTGCAAGACAGAATTATGATAAACTATGAGCTGACACAATGAGTCTGAGGGATTCTCAGAGCAAAAGGAGTAATAGCATAAAGGGAGATTAGAAGAAGATGGGACAGAAAGAAGGGAGATACTGGGTGAGAATGGAAGAAAAGAAGCTTAAACTTCTTTGGAGGGTAGGAGGTGGATGAAGCAAAAGGGATCTACTTAAGGATCTAAGCAGGAAAAGAACAATCAGATAGGCATTTTAAATTTGACAGCAAAACCAAGGGCAGAGTGGAAAATTTTCAAGAGAAGAGTGTGAAGGAGACAACGAGAATAACATCAGAAGACTGCAGGAGAGCAATATTAAATGTGAAGAATACAAGAAATTGGGGCTGGTAAAGGTGGGGTGGAGAACAAAAGTAGTAGTGAATATGGGGAATATAGACTCACTCCAGTATGTGGTTTGAGAACTTGGGGCCACATGTACTGATGTATCTACCGTTTCCCCACAGTCAACTGTCAACACTAAACTACCACATATTATACATATTTATAAAGTTAGCCTATTATAAAACCTAACAGCATTTATTCAATAAATGCTTCTCTGAACTGTAAAAGAAAAGTCACAAGGAAACTGCTGCAACTCAAAGACTCATTTGTAATGATATTCTAGGGATATGTGCAGAATCTGCTTCCATGGGCTTCTTAGACTTCTGTCTTACCTCTATGTCTTAATAACACCGTCTCACATCACCTTCTATCCTCTCCTGGGTTCCTGGCAGGCAAGGGATTAAGTTGCAGGTTGCATACAACACTGCAAAGCTTCTGTCTTTTCTCCATGGCTTAATCTGCATCCCTAGTCCTATTTATGCAAGAAGTGCCATTGAAAGAGAGCCTTCAGATGCAGGGGTTGTGGGGCATGTATTCTTGCATCTAGGAATTTGGTTGAATTTATTAAAGGAATTTGCCTGAAGAGGTCCTCGGTTAGTTCAGATCAACACAGCAAGGGAGAAAGTGAATATTTGGTGTGACCTTTAAAAATCACAATGTAGGAAAATTGTTACCTATAAAAACTTCACTTTCAAAAGTAGTTTTAAATACATGAGAAAACTGTTATTCAATTAGTTATCCTTATCTCTGTGCTACATGTTAAATACATATTATTTGCCTTTGTCACTTTGTCTCTGGGACTCTGGGAACTAAGATGAAAAAAAGACATCCAGGAAGAGTAAACAAGAACAGATTCCACAAGTATTGATTCACTAAATGATTCTTTTCATTCACAAACTATTTCCAGAACTGATACTTTCAAGGCAATGTGAAGACACTTTAGAGGTTTCAAGAAATAAGACAATGGGAACTCAGCCTGCTTGAGTTACCAGACGCACAATTAGCCCAGGCAATAATCATAACAAAATATACACTGCTTTAAATGCTAGCAGAAGAAAAATTGTAAATGCTACCCAGAACATCAAAGAGAAAAAACAATGCATTGCTTAAATAATGCTTCATGAATAAGGGAGAATTGGAGTTGAATCTGGAATGGAAGTGGAATGCTGGCTGATGGTGCCTGGAGAGGTAAAATTCAAGTCTGGGGCAGCCTAGAGAACACACGGTTGGGTGTCATCATGCCAAGCCAGTATGGTAAGAAAGCTGAACTCACACCGAGCTTAGTGACTGTCAAATGTGATCACTGTTCCCGAGAGTGAGGCACTGTTAGCAACAAAGAGAGAATAATGCTGATGGTAGGATTTTCCTGCTGCAACAGGCACTGAAACTCTGCACTCTCACCATCTCTAGGCTGCAAGGTCTCTCTCCTGAGGGAATTACCCACTTCTTGTTAAAAAGAGATAGTAGTCACTACAGAGTGCTCCAGATGAGACAGGAATACAAAGGAGGACAATCCTCTCGTTTTGGATAAAGACCCACTGGAAGGCATGACATCAACTTCTTTATTCTGCAATTTGAGGATGTAAGCTGCATACCAGCAAGACTTGTTCCTTTCACTCCTTAGTTTAGAGCAATGGAACCTAGTAGGTACTCAATAAATAACTTACAAGTGGGTAAGTCCCCAGCTGCAAGAATCAATGTCTGAATCTAGGGAAAGCAATAAAAGTGGGAAAGAAAACACGTTCCATTCCGTTGTTATATGTAAAACCTCCTTTTTGTAAACAATCACTAAACCCCTTAAATAATTTCTGGTAACTGACAGCTGATATTCCCCCGTTGCAATTTTCTATCCAGCTTATGTTGGTTCCAAACACAACTTTGAAAAACAAAAAATAAACACCTTGGAAAAAGCTTTCATGTGAAAGTAGACATTTTGTTCTAATGTCTTATTTAAGTATCACTTGGATAAAGCAAAATTTAAAGAGTCTATATTGGTAGAATAGTAGATGTGACTTAATTAGTTCAGATTACATCATGGATTTCTAGGTCCTTCATTCTGGGAAGGTACAATAAACATATCATAGTTTTTACACTCAGAAAGTAAGAAAATGTAAAATAAGTCAAGTAGAAAATATTACATTACCTGTTTCAAAAAAGATATTTAATTTTAACTAAGAGCTATGAAAATCAAAAGCTATGCCAAAATACTAATTCAAACTTCCAATCTGTTCATGATTTATTTATAACAGGGGTCATTTAGAGCACTGGTAGTTGGCTTATATAGGAATGCAAACTTAGAGCTAACTTTTATATTGATTAACAGAAAAGTAGCATGTAGATCACCAAGGAAACTAGTTAGGAAATGTATATGTTCAGTTACTTGGAAGAGATATAATGATGATAATCTAATTTAACTTCTCAGCCAATGACTCAATCATCCTTTATAAGGAATCATCCTCTATCAAACTGAATATGTTCAGTAACATACACTCAGAATTTCAAAGGGTAGGAGGCTACTTCATCACTGAACTGCTCACTTTAAAAAAAAAACAACAAAAAACGGTACTTCTCAACTTTATTTATTTATTCATATATTATTTATAAAGTAATTGTATATACATAAATATATACATATATATTACATCATTGTCTACTTCAAGGTTCTCCTACCACCTTATCACCCGTGAACCATCTTAATCTTGTGTCCATCCCTGCCCAGACTCCAGCACCTCCCCCTCTCTTGCTCTGTGTTGCAGCTGCTCTATGTTGACAGTTTTGAGTTTTTCTTGTTTGTTGTTTTCCTTCTATCCCCCATATAAGTGAGACCAACCCGTATTTCTCTTTTTCTTTCTGACTTATTTCTACTAACATAATTCCTTCTAGCATGATAATGATGATAATGATGATAATCTAATCTAACTTCTCCATCCATGTTGCTGCGAATGACAAATTTGTCTTCTTGGATTCAAATATCTTTTGCCTCTGCCTTAAGATGAACATAGATGTACACTTTCGCATTCCATCATATTTAGCCTCCATGTGCAATAACTATATCACTTCTTATCTAAATAGGATAAAAAATTAATAATTACACAGACAAAAAGTGTGACCATTCAAGGAAAGCTGAGTGTATCATTTACTCCTCAGATTTATCCTCTGAATATCAAACAATTTTCCTGAATCTCCAAATGAGTAACCAGGAAATTCTTAAAATCTTAGTGGCCATGTGGTTATAAGTGGCCATCCACTTTACATCCATTAATGAAATAATATTTTTAAAAAGGCCTAGTATGCCCTATACATGCAAGTCACCAATGAATGTCACTGCCCACATTATATTTTATTGATATTCCTCTGCCAATAAGTTGCCTACATCAAGATATAGTATTCCCAGTATGGCCTGGCAAGAACAAAGAAAAGTAGATATTGATTTTATTATGACCTCATAATAATAGTTAATAACTAACATTAACTGAATATGTAATGTGTACTCTATATCACTTCTCCTAATAATAATATATATATACAGAAAAAAATACATAGACTGAGAAAAAAAGGGGAAAGGTTGTATTATCATATTTTTCTTCACAAATTTCAACAATAAAATAAACTTTTTACTGCTTTAGTTTTCTCACTGATAATATAAATGAATAATTACAGGATCAAGAGGAGACAGACAGGTATATAGATAGACATATATACATAGATTCGTAATCTTTTCTCATACACTCTTCTTTCACTTTTCAGTCAATAAACATTGACTATCCACAGCTTAAAGTCAGATTCTATGCTCAAAACAGGAAAGAAGTTAGGAAAATGCATTCTAAATTCTTACCTTGAACATACACACACACACACACACACACACACACACACACACACACACCATCCTTAGCAGTAGCTATGTTACAACTGCTTTCATTTGAATCCAGCAAATCTCCATCTTTTTCTACTTTTATACCCAAAGACATGGAACATACTCTTTTCAAAGCCCTGTATTGTATGTTGTAATTCTCAAAAGGGCTAGGGATGAGGGAGACACAGATTAGGGTGAGCCTCCAATGTAGTGATCCCCATAGTGTAAAGGTGTGTGTTCTGGGGAGAAGGAAGGATGTGGGTGTCATGTTGAAGTTGCGGGAAAGTACATAACATTGGTTAAAAATGTCTCCCCTGATTTCAATGGAGCTCTTCATCTTATAGAGCAAAAAGCGGATCTACTGTAGCAAAAGAGTCTGTCAAAGATCAAGGGAGATAATATGAGGATGATTAACTCGTGGTGAATCAACAGAACTCTTAATGGTATCTCCATAAAGAGTCCTAAATATCATCACTTTTCTTACAAAGTTTTCATTAATCTACTTGAGGTTTTTAGCAAGGAACTGGCACTAAACTGTTTAGTCTTTATACAATGTACTCCCCATACTACATCCGAATGTCAAGAATTGTGTTCTCTTTATTCTCCTTATTCCCAATTTTATCCGAAGTTTACAAATGGTGTTATTATCACATTGGTACAATATAGTCTATTTTGAGCCCACAAAACAGAGTTACAGAACCCAGTGATTTTTCATTCTCATCTCACTTATCTTTGTAAAGACTTCTTTTTTTCAATAAACTGTTTCTGATATCTACATATAGTAGAATTAGTTTTCTTTGTCTAATAACTATGTATCCGTCTGCACTCAATGTATAGGTTTAATATATAGATGCATATATATTTGATGTGAAAATCAGTCCTGAAATTCTTAATCTTTTTTCATAACTAGTTTTATTCAAGTGGAGATAAAATAGTGTGGTGTTTAAAGGTGATTGGAGACACAGAGTATGACCTCATAAAAACTGCACAACCTCCATGGGTCTTGACTTCATCATCTATGAAATTGGGACAGCAAACCTATCAAACTAAATGTTATGTAGAGTAAGTGTGTTAACACACATAAAGCTCTTAGAATATTTCCTTCTAGTCATATAAACACCAAATGTATTAAAGCATCACATATTTAAATCTGCTCATTGTAAAACTATGACATGTGTAACTATTATGAATGTGTTTGTTTCCTGAGTCATGCTGTAATGTGGCTCACAAGAATTAGCCCTGATTCAAAGCTTGCAAAAAGTTCATGGAAGGTCATTTTAACAAAGGTTTATACGTATCCATTCATTACATCAGCATCAAATATGTTTCCAAATTTTATTAGAAATGGAATATGTTGACTTCCTTGCATTTCTTGACAAACCCTGTGTGCCTAACATTATTCTTTGTGGTTTTTGGCCATGAAAGGTAAAGTACTACATTATGACATTTAAGTTGTACTTAAAAATATATATATATAACAATGAAAGAAGCAGGCCAGATGTATACTAAGATCCGTATGCATGTTTAATACTTCACATGAATTTATTAATATTACACAAAAATAAATTTAATGAAAAGACTGACAATTCTACACATTTCATTCTGTGCTCTCATTTCTCAAGATTATTTATATGTGAATAATCATTTAAGTCTTCCAGTTTGTCTTATACAGCTGTCAGAAAGTTGCAGAAAAAATATTCTAGAAAATAACAGCACTCACAGGAATTGGACTTTCCTAGGGTCTTTTCACATTCAAGGTTAATGCCAAACTAATTATCTTCTCACTGGAAATGGCAATGAGAGATAATCAAATTACAATTCAGTTATCTTTATTTTAATAGTTTAAAGAAGTTCAGAAGAGGGTTTCTGAAGACATGATATTTCCCTATTGTTTTAATTTGTCTGGAAAACAATATTTATATTGGTTGTGAAAATACACAAATTTCTACAAAATGGTTGTAGTGTCCTTTTGTTAATAAGAGTCTAGCTCTGTCTGAGCTTAGAGAATATTTATTGTCAAAGAGACTAAGTGTATTATCAGTATTTGAATTGATTTCAGTAGAGAGAGCAAGGTTTCACAATGCAACTTTTCTTTTTAATTACAACTATTTAAAAGAGGATATCTTTTATTTCAAGAATGTTTATTTTAAGTGATTGATGCGGGCACTACTCACCTCACCAAAACTTACAGTGTCAGATTATAAAACAAAAAGGATCAAAGATGTTCTATTTATAAGTAACTCCAATGAAAAGACTTCAGACAAACAGGACATCAAGTAGATTACAGGAGTTAAGAAGATGCCATCTCAAATGCAGCGAAATGTAAAATGCTCACTTTCATAAATTTCCTGCACTGCAATTTTTCAGCAACAGTTGACCAAGGATCCTCCTCTCTCAAGAGGTGAAGGAGCCACACCTGCTCGTGGATACATATATGGCCACATCTCAGTCGTTCCACAGAGCGGAACATTTGGTATGTGGGCAACCCGTGACATGGATGCTGTGCAACCATCCCAGGCTGGGAAGGCTGCTGATTTCAGCAGATGGAAAGAGAATTCTAGAGCCTTCAGTGACTTTGGCAAGTCTTTAATACTGAACCAGGGGACCAAACTCACTGAATACTGAAGTCAGCATTCAGACCAAGTTTTACTTTATTAAGTTCCTGGCTTTTCTCTTTTCGTTATCCTAACAAAGACCATATGGGTCTGATGCTAAGCTTCACTGTGTCATCAGGTATGGGGAAGTAATATTTTTTAAATGAAGAAAGAGAAAAAGGAGCATTGAATAAATGTACAAGGCAGCATATTTTTAATTCACTTCTTCATGCAACTTGATCCTGGATGGAGCCTCTTTTTACAACCAGACCCTGCAATTCATCTGTTCTCCCTCCAGCCTCTTCAGATGCACTATTTCTCCTAACAGAGCTGAACACTGAATCTTGCATTAAAATATGTTTGTGCTTTTTCTTGGGATATAAGCCAAGATGTAGGTCTAGACAATTCCCATCTCTTCTCCACACACACTGCAACAAATTCTTTCACCTGTGGTAAATTTACTATCTCTGAAACCTCAATTGCAATATATTAGCAACATGCCACTTAGCATGAATGGCTTGTCACCTTGTAAAGTTTTCTCTGCTGGAATAGATACCAGGAACCAGACACTTCTGAGACCCATGGTTTAGGTATCTGTATTCTATTTCTTCTCTTACCTGCCCAGCACCAAACCTGACAAGTAACATCATTTATCTAGTTTAATGTTTGAATATATACATGAAGCTATTGTCTTAATTTCATATTATGTGAAAAATGGCTACCCCACTATTTTAAGTATGAAAAGTAACTAAGAATATTAGATAAAACAATGGCTAATTGTGATTCTCTCAAAAGTCATATCCCATAAAGCTCAGTCTTATAAAGGTAGTTTTAAAACCACAGTTGGCTGAAAAGATGCTTTTTTCTAGATATATGCACATGAAAATAATCTATGAGTTACTCTATTAACTGACATCCCTCTAAGGTCTTTTGTGAAGTGTTAGCTTTCTCCTCATTTCATCTTCTATTTCATTCTGTTAACTTTCTTAGAGGGAGTGTTTGAAAATTGAACTGAAGTCATTTAAGAAAAAAAAGTGCTAAACGTGCTACTTTTAATTAAGTCACCATTCATTTTGTCGTCTCCCCTTTTATTGATCAAAGGTTAAGAAAGACAATGATGTGGCCTAGGCAGACCATAGAATTCTGTTGAGTGGCTCACAAGGGAACACGAAATGCAGCCACTTGCTGCAAAATAGAGTATAGCAAAGCACACCAAAATGAAACAAAGAAGTACCAGACATCAATAGAACAATCATAGGGTAAAGAAAAATACAAAAAAACTATCAGCCACTAATAAATGCCGTGAAGGCTCCCAAGCTAAGCAGGACGGGGCAGAGGAAAATGGAAAGAGGGATGAAGAGATAGTGGTGGGGAAGAAAAAGAAAACTAAAACACCTCCACTCCTCAGGGTTGGGGCACTTTTCTGCTCTTTGTTACATCTCTCCTCGAAGGCAAGTTTTGACCCTACATCCTAGAAGCAGCCATTACAACATTCAAAGAATAGGAAGGGCCCTATTGCAGCTGCTCCTTGAACTCATTTCTTTCCCGTATTTTTAGACAAATCACCAAAGCAGGATCATCAACAGCAAGCAGAGTGTAGTGACTTCAATTCCAATGGACCCTCAAAATGCTCCCAATTTCATGCTTCCCTGGTCAGATTTATTTATAAGAAAATAGATCTCATCTCTAAGAAAACACTTGGACAATCTTACCCCCCCCCAAAAAAAAAAAGAAAAAACCCAAAAAACTTCAGTAATATTATTTGGTGGATCTTTGTAAAAATTTTGATGTCTCTTGTTCACCAATATTTTGGATGCAATCTAAATGCTAGCACAAAGTGGAACTTAAATCAATTAAATATCTACTTATGTAATTAAGTCAGGGCCTCCTATTTCCAAAAGGTATTCACATTCATGAAGGATTATTGGAAATAACCACAGGTTTATTGATGACTTGAAGTAAATCCTCAAAAATATAATCACAAGGAAAAATAGCTTCTTCTGTGTTTGCTTGGTAATTCTTTCGTATGACACATTTCCAATGCCTTCAAAATGTAAAAAACTTCTTGAATAGGGATATGAGAAGTCAAACTAATAAGTCCAGGAAACCCAGAGCCAGATGTGACCCTCCTGCAAATAGGAGGCGCTCCCCTTCTTGACTGATGAGCGAAACCATCAATCCTTTCCTGCCTTCAAACCTGAATGCAATGTCCCCTCCTCTGGGGCATCAAGTGCTATGGATTTCAGACTGTAACTTACACCACAGACTCCTCTGGCTTTCAATTGGATCTGGAGGTTTGTCATCTGTTCTAGTTCTCTCTAGTTGGCAACTGCAGATCTTGAGTCTTAGCCTTTAAACCATGGAGTCAATGTCCTCATAATAAATCTCTTCCTCTCTCTATGTATATTCTCTTGATTATGGTTCTCTGGAGAACCTTGAAAAATACTTGACCAGTCTAAGAATAAACATTAATTGGCAAAGACTCTCTGCTCTATCTTTGCCCTTAAAAGGCCAAGAAAATGAACCTCCTTGACAACACCCTTGCCAACTCAAACACTATCCATGAACAACCAAGCATTATTGACTGGAGTGGAATGATTTCCATTTCACTTGTCCAGGCAATGTTCCTGCTAGCTACTGCTGTAATCTCCCACTAGTCCTTCTTTGCTCTGTATCCACATCTAAACCTGCCTCTGGCCCACCTGAGTTTAGCCAACACACATGTACACACTCTCATGACAGGTGGAACTTTGGCATTCTTTCCTGGCTTCTTCATCTAAGTCTCACGGTGCAGAAAATGATGGCTGTGTTTGGGGACCCAGATCTGCTACCAGGCATTGTCTAGTGTGCATATCCAAGGGAGAGTAGGGCAAACATTCGTCCTTGTAAGATAAGACAGCCTTGCAATATCTACAAACTATAGTTCTTAACAGCCTCAGATTATTAGATGGCTAAGACTGTTGTTGATATTCCTATATTCAAATATTCAAATGATTATGTCATATAGAAAATATGCATATAAGTGACTAGATAAAATGCATTTAATTCCAGTGTGTGTGTGTGTGTGTGTGTGTGTGCACATGTGTGTGTGTGTAGAATTTTAATTGGGAAAATTGTGATAGCATCTACAGGGACATGCACTTCACTGGAAGATGCAATGATTTGATGCATAATGATAACAGATATATGAACTCACATTCTCTAGAATACAGCAATCAACAACCCACTTCAGAATCTATATATAAAAATAACTCATTTAATTAATTTTAAATGTGATATTGTAACAGATGGATATGCAAGATATTATATTTCCAACTTGAGAAAGAAAATAGTCACGTTCAGATTGTTCATCACCTTTAGAGGCACAATGAGCAGAAATTAGATTTTATGGAATGAGACACAGGAAGATGCCTATACATACAACGGAGCTTCAGAACAATTCAACCTCATAAATTATACAACTCTAAAGAATTATAAACACAAATTTGCTAAAAGTCTGAAAGTTTAAAGAAAGGACTACTGACAAAAAGATCAAGATTTCTTGATAACTTTTATGAACGCAATGATCATATCTACATTTTTGGCTTCTCTATAAGACATCTCCATAATGTGGTATGAACATTTCTTTTAAATGATTGTTTTATTAAAAATATTCCTTTAAAAACTATTTTTACCCAAAAGAAAAACATAATTTAAAAAAAGTCAGTTCACATACTTTTTCATTTAGAGACAGATGGTATGTGACTTTCTCAGGCAGAGTAAGAAGAACCGTATTATAGGAATATATTAAAAAATACAATGGTATAGATCGAAGTTATTATTCATAATCACACCTCTTTAAAATATCAGCTTTTGTAGTAACATTCCCTTCACAATCAAAAGTAAACCCTATTTTTAATAAATGGGAAAACTCCTGAGGTAAACATGTTAGGTTCTGCTTTCTTTAGATAAGATGAACATGAACTGAATGCTTAGCTAATAGTTCTTTGCTAACAGCTTGGGTACTATACAAGACTCGCAAAACTATTAATGGAAAACTCACAGTTCTACGCCTCCTATTTAGCAAACTCCCATCTCTTTACTATAAATTACTAACTCTAGTATAATTGCAAATCTAAATAAATTCCCTGGTGATTACAGATTACAGTCACAAATCCAAAAAGCTACAATACAATGTACTTTCTCCAGGAAAATTAATTATTCCAATTTTAGGCAGCTCAATAGTCAGAATTCAGCCACCAGCTGGCTAATATGTACAGTCTGAGCATTTACCAGCAGGCTTCTGCATTAGGAACAGTAAGATTCCATTTCACAGAAGAATACTGCAAATGCTATGTATAAATGATTCCCTCTCAAAGAGTCCTCAAGATCTAAGTGTTTTATCCCCTTAAATGTTCAGGCTAACTTGCTCCACATGATGTCATCAGGATTAATTCCCAAGAAGGCAAACAAAAGGTGTAATGTGCTCAGTGCAGAGAAAGGAGAAACAGGAGCTGGGAAATTGAGAATGACCACATTTTACAGCCACCTGAAACCTATCAATCAAGTTGTGGGAATGAGCTTCCTGCAATGTTCAGGCAAGATTTTCCCAAGAAGCTTAGAGAAGGTTTTGTCCAACACGTGTCACCTGGATATGTGCAACTTTAGTCAGGGAAAGTCCTGTGTGGCCCCAAGAAGATCTAAACATCAGATAGTGTAGATTGAGCATCTCCCCCAGAAACAAGAGGCAGAAGTCATACAGGAGGTGGTTCACCTGAGGGCCTTTCTTCCTCACTGTGTCTCGCTCCTTCTCTGTTAGCTCAGGATTTAAATGCCAATACTATGGCTGGGCATGGTGGCACATGCCAAGGAGGGGAACAGGGACCGCGGTTCAAGTCCCACTCGTGGCAACAAAGCGAGACCTAATTCCACCCCCCCCCCAAAAAAAAAAAAGCTGAGTGTGGGATGTGTGCCTGTAATTCAGGCTACATGGGAAGCTGAGACTGGAGATTGCTTGAGTCCGTGGTACCCCGGGCAACGTGAGCCTGCAGTTCCCTGGGCCAAAATAGTGAAACCTAGTCTCAAAAAACAAACAAACAAACAAACAAATAAAAATAAATACACAAATGCCAATACTTTAGAATCAACTGCCTAGTAAGTTCCCCCATGCATGTGGTTGAATGCTACATTTTTCTCTTACTAATCTGTCTGATGGAAATGCATTGGTTTGTGCAGTCTCTGAAGAACCTAGAAGTCTGAGGTCTCCCCACACTCCAACACGGTCCTGGCTTCATTATATATTTCCAAAGTCAGGGGGCCAGGGGGTCAGGGAGAGTGATAAAATTGCTGAGATGTTCAAATGCCAGAGAAGAGCAGGTCCTCGATGATAGGCTGAAACCCTGAGCTAATATCAGCCGCCATGTACAAACTGAGGTTAATTCATGCCCAGAACCAGTTGCTACTTTAGAACTGACCAAATTACACCAACATGCATTATAATTTGACTATGGGTTAGAACCACTTGATGGATGAATTTTGTGGTTTGTAAATTATACATCAATAAAACTATTAATAATAAACAACAATGGAATGGCTGGATGTTAGATGTAAAAATGGATGAATAACAGATTGCAACAGAAAAGGTATGGTAAGATGTAAAATAGAGAATTTATGGGGTAGGTTTAGAAATGTTGGCTGAAAAGTTCTTTCAACTTTTCTGGAAGGTTAGAAAAAAATTTTTGATGAAATATTGCAGATGAATAAATAAAGAATGGACAAGAGTCCATTGCTTTTTCCTAACTGGTCCCCCAAAACATGGCTAAAGTGATAAAATACAAACCACTAGAAAATATGTGTGAGGGATGGAAGGGAACTAACTCTCTGTAGTTGGTCAACTAATCAAATTAACAGAAAAAGATTGGCAAGGGAAACACAGAAATATGAAATTCTTTTGAAATGAAAAGTTAACAAAGGGGAAATGCTTGTAGAAATTGTGTTTTAAGGCTCTTTGATTTTTAGGGGAAAGATATTATCTTCATACCAACCTGAGGTAAATGATCAATCTATCCACCAGAATATACTTACGGACTGTTGTCTTTGCCTCAAACACACACAGTGAGGCTCTGGTTGTGGAATGACACACACACGTACACAAACACATTTACATACAATTGGAAGAAAAGTGTGTGAAGAATAGACCCACCAAGATGTTTAGAACATGAATTCCAATACATGTCACCTTGGCATGTGAATTATTTTGAGTTAAGATGCATTGCAACCCTGGGGCTTTAAGAGTAAACTTCATCAATATCTGAAGCACTCAAAGAACAGAGACTGTAGTCTTTATGCAGATTGAGAGATATCACCAGAAATATGCTCTATTATCTGGCAAACCTATTATTTGACAGGGCAGCACCTAGTTAGAGGGCATCTGGATCTTGTTCTATAAATCATTTTCCTCTGGTCTTGAAACACCTGCCTCTATCACACATTTTAACTCAGGATATTTCCTATTTACTGTTCTGTTTACAGGAGGATTTACAACCAGGTAGAGGCTACAAATGTGTGTCAACCAATTAGTTTTTCTCTCACTCATCTTTCTGATGTTAATTTTGATTGTTAGAGCAGTGAACAGAGAAGAGCCTGGGCAGGAGAAGGAGAAATTCTCTTCCTCTACAGTTCTTTGGACAAAATGAGTCAATCACTGCAGACAAAAGTTTGAAAAGAATATATAGAGTACATTTTAATAAATACAGACACACAAGCTCCATAGTCACTCCTTTTTATTTGTTGGTTTGCTCATTTAATTTACCAGCAGTTTGTGTGTTTGCTTAATGTGGAGATGGAGAGTTAAAGTTTCCCTTAAGGGCAGTTTGCTTTAGAAAACACACACACACACACACACACAAACACACACACTTTCAATTATGCTTTGTTATGCAAAATTGAAGAAAGAACCTTTGCTGGGATCTACAGACAAGAAATAAAGAGCAAGACTGGCTCAGATTCCAAAGACTCACATTCTTGAACTGCATTTTCTGGGACTTTTAGGATCAACTGTTAGATTCTTGTTTCTTTGCCTAAAACAAGGGGTCTAGAAGTTCTAGAAGATAAGAGTAGTCGACGAAAGTTCCTCTAACATATATTTCATCAGTCTGGGGAGTATGAGGTAGTAGTAGAGACCTTTCAGAGCACCAGTTATGGAAATGTGTTGGGTTCCCAAACCTGTGAAGCCGCATAAAGCAGTCCAGTCCGGACTCAGTGTGGAGACCTCCAAATTTAGGCTGGTGCTAACCCTGGAGTGAAGAGTACTGGAAAGTGTTCAGAGCCTGAGGGAAACCCTTACCTTTGACAAAACAACAACAACAACAACAAAAAAAAAACCCAAAATAACAACAACAAAAAACAAAGCAAGCCTCTCTCTTGCTTTGTTTGTTTTTCTTTTTTTTTTTTTTTTTTTTCTTTCTTTTTTTTTTTTTTTTTTTTTTTTTTTTTTTTTTTTTTTTTTTTTTTTTGTTGTTGTTGTTGGAAGGAGGTAAATCTTCCCATAAACCTGAGGAAATGTACCTGTAGTGGTCTGAGAACAAAGGCAAGCTGGTCCCTAACATGAGACAGATCAGATATCTCAGTGGGTTTTAAAGCATAAATACACATTAAAGTCAACCCAAGAATCAAGATGATTCCCCACAAAAAATATGTCAGTATGGATTTTCTTTTCAGTCCTTCAAGTCAATAAAAATATTGGAGTTGAGTGAACTCTCAGAGCTTATCTAGATAATCTCACTTTACAGCTATTAATAGCAGATACATGTCTGTGAATTTTATAGGCCAGACATTGTTTTATGTGATATAAGAAAGTTGTGATAGAAGAATTAGATTATCTCCCACTTGACAGATGAAAAAACTGAGGCAGAGAGGATTAGTCAGGTTCTCAAGGTGCATTCAAGCAGGCTAAATCACCCAAGTACATTGCACAGAAGAAGGTGGAAATGAAAAAGGTGGGGGTAGGGATGATTAAGGGTCTTGTAACCAGCTATGGAGGTTTCACAAGGCAAGGTCAGGAAAGAGTGGGGCTAGAGAGGACTTTCAGTAAGTAATTCCATAAAAAAGCAATCCACAAGGGCAACTTTTCCTCTGGCACAGCCCAATTGTATCTAAGCAACCATCTTTTTCCTTATGAATCCGTCACCTGACACTGAACAGAGACTCTTCTGAATCCTTTCTCAGGGGTCCTAGGAATTGCATGCACTGAACCCCAAAATTTCAGCCTTCTGTTTGGGTTCCAGACCCTGTCTACAGGTCATGAATGTCACAGGTCACTCTCTTGAATTCACAGGTGGCTTTTTCACCCCATTATAGGGTTTATTATGTTTATTTTCACACCATCATGGTCATCAAGGTACCTTCATCCACTTTAATGTCAATTTCCCAGTTCCCAATGATCAGCCCTGGTGATCTCATCAGAAAGAAGGAAACCATTACATTTCAGTATAGAAAGTTTTAATGCAGCATGTAAGTGTAAAATTCATCTTTAATTGAAATTTTCAAAATGTTCTTATTCGTTCAGCATGGCAATTACAGTAATTAGAAGAAGACAGAGGAAAAAGTGAGAAATAGTAAAGGCTGAAATATTCATTCTATATTGCTGTGCTTTGCTGAAGAGTCTAGGGCAGTCACAGGACAAAGGTACTCCTTTTCCTAGAACAAATGACACACTGTTTCCCTCCTCTTCATTGTAAAAGAAATTGCTGGTATGTGCATTGGTTGACATCTATCCTCCACTGAGTCCCCAACGTCTGTCCCGAATTTCTTTTCCTTTCTTAGCTTGGAAAAATAAAAAATAATTCAGAATCGTGCTCTCCTATGTTTGCAAAGTAACGGTGCATTCATGTTTCTTAATTGAAGCTTTCATAATGAGCCTTCAAGATGATTGAAGGAAACCAGAAATATTAAACTATAAAGTGCAAGGGCTATCAGAGCCACTGCAAAAATTTGTTTCATTACTGAGTTTCTAAGAGGTGTACAATTCCCCCACATCTCAGATAGCACTGAGCAGCGTAATTTCAGCATTTAAACACTGCTGATACTCTGAAATGCTGGGTCAAAATGAAAAGACTAACTCTTTCTGTCTAGCTGAATGGCTTCTTTTTGTCAGGGTGAGCAAATCTCGAGACACTCTAAAGTGAACCACCATTATAAACATCAAAAGTGTTTTTTTTTTTTAAATGTCTCCAGAATACAAAGTAGAGTGAATGAATGAACATTAATATTTTAAACTTCCTTGTCTATCTTTCACCTCTTTGATAAAAAAAAGGATTTTAGGAGGAGAAAAAATTGAAATGTAATTTTCATTTTCTATTTTATCACTGAATTTGAAACGACTCAAAAAGTGCTGTCCAAAAATGACATCACATACAGGAAGTGAAAACAAGGAAAATGTTTTCCTGTGAGTATGAACACATTTTCCCAGATTTGAGGTGCTAATTTCTGGTATAAGAAATATTTTCAGAACATCTTGCTTTCATTGATCATCAAATAACATACTAAAGAATTACATGGAGTTTAATGTTCATAAAGCTACCATGACTTAGGGACTATAGTTTTCTAGGGTTCTGATCAAAGGACCTCTTTATACTTCAAAAAAGTTAGCCAGGACCCCAGGAAGCTTTGTAGTATGTAGACTATAATGTCTCAGAAATGACAACAGAGTGATATTTAAGAGCTGAACAGACTACAACATACCACTTCCCTTCAAAGCAATGGTGGCATCCATATTCACAGCATCTAGAAAATTCCACTAAATGTGGTGACCAAAACTTTAGACTTTAGGATGTCAGAACCGATCATCAGTTCCTGCCTCTTGTCTCTTAGCTTCTAAGAACTATAAGGTATTGAAACGATGTATCTTGCAATAGAAAGGTAGGCTCTCTCTCTATCTCGCTCTCCTCTGTTACACATATACATACTGTTATACTGCTATTAAAACAAATTTGAGGTAACACAGTCTACACACAACACAGTATACGATTCAGATGTACAGAATCAAATAATCAAAGCCATTTCAATGTACACTGCTATTAAGACAAACTCAGAGCCAATAAGAAAGGAAAAGATACAGAAGATGGAGGTAGACAAAGAGATAATGGAGTGCTCAGATGTTAGTAATGTACTAATTATTTGGATAATGAATACCTGTGTTCTAAAAATGAGCAGAGTTCCTGCAACAAAATCTTTGAATGTGTGTGGAAGGTAGTAGGGGTAAGAGTGTAGAAACATAACAAAAAGATTAACAAAAACATTAGGGGTGACGCACCCCACTTCTAATTGTCCAGTAAGATATTCATCCATCAAGCAACCGGGAATGCCCTTCACCATTCAATAGAGCATAGGGCCTAGGGCAGGGTAAGTAATACCCCCTTGAATTTGTGTTACTATTCAGCAAGTTTATGGTAGAAAAATCCGCCTTCTTTTCTGAATATCTGAATACATTAACAAACCTTATTTGAGGAAAAGGCCCCAGCCTATTTTGTTTGACTTCCATGGGTCCTGGCATATAAGGAGAATGTTCACCTGCCTGGTAGCCCCAACGTTGCAGCTCTATTCTGAGATAAACACAACCTAAAAAGAGCTTCTCAAGTAATGCACAGTCTGTGGGGACCAGCAGAGGCTCAGAGACATCCATTCCTTTCACTCATTCCCAAGTGCCAGCTGCCTTCGGAAACCAAAGCAAAATTTGGACAAATCTATAAATAGTAACTTACCTAGATGAGCATGTTCAGCTTAAAGGTGTGTTTTTCAGTCTGAGAACGTATTCTTCCTGTGGAGTGGATAAAGTAGGAGCCAACCCTATGCCAGTTTCCTGATTTTAATTTCAGTTCTAAAGGTTCTTAAGTCTAAACATTTAGGAACAACTGTGATACACCACACAGGTGTTCTATTTGGTTTCTTAGGTTTAATTTCTGAATAGCTGCCTGCCCTATCTTACGAGACTCCATCGAGAATTTTGAAACTGAAACAAATGTAGACGCGAGGAAATAGTGGTGATTGACTGGGATGTGACAGCACTTCATTTGCCGCAAAAGGATTTCCACTAGACTCTGCTTTTTGAAACTTAAAGGTAGGGAGCCCTTCGAAAGGGTGACACTGATCCTTGATTTTTGACCCCCATCAGGAAGCTACACATACCTGAGCCCTCACTTTCTGGGTGTGCAAAAAAAAATAAGATGTTTTCACTTTAAGTTAGTGACTTTCATTGATATACCCTGTCCAAACACCCAATGGGGCAGCGGTGCTCAAAGCCACTAGCAAAAAGTCCCCATTAACTTAGCTAACTCCACAGTACTTTCTGTTAATGTTCTGCCTCTCCCAATGAACTGATGTGTCTACTACCCACAGTGGAGAGTTGGTGTGAAACTCAGCACATCTTTCCTACCCAGGCACCCAGTGAGACCTGAGACAGAGGGACTCCTGAGAGAGGGGTGAGACAGGTAAGGGGACCTCCAATAAAGAGACCATGAAAACTTCACAGAAGGGCCATCAGTAAAGTTAGCTTCAGAGCCACTTTCTGATCATGGCCAGACAGCAGGGAGCCTGGGACAAACAGCTGGGGTCTCCTGATACAAAAGCATGGAAGGGACATTTACATAACACAAGGCAGGTTTCCTGGGCCAGTTTCAGGCAAGTTTCACCCTGTGTTCAACTGGTTCACTTGCAAAGTCACACAATGGAAATCCCTCCTCTCTGTGATTCAGCCAATTAAAACTAAGTGAACAGCCATGATGGGAATCTCTTTTTACCCCACTGAGAAAGTCCAGGGTGTCTTGCTTTCCTTTCTCCTTTTATTTCTGATCTATTACTTCATCTTCCTTAAATAAATCTGCATCTTTCAACTCTCTCACCTGTGTGTGTGTGTGTGAGAGTGTGTATTTGAAGATCAAGAGACAAGAATTCAGTAAGAAAAAAGCATACAGTACAAAAGCCTGCTTCCCCCAGGAACACGGGAAGTTAGGGAAACTGCTACACTGACTCTTTCCTGATAGATACCTTATTTACATTTAATTTTCAATGTCCTTCTGTTACTATATCCAAATTTTATGGACCTGCCACTAGTTTACAAAATGATAAAATGTGGAGTACAACTTCACACTTTTACCTCAATACATACATCATTCACCTTAAAAAAGCCCCTTAGAAGATTTTTCTGTGTTATTGCCTATGACTGAGATATTTTTTATTATTATACATTGAGTTGCACTTGTTCCTACAATAATACATGGAGCTAATTCTAATTCTGACTTTGCCATTCATAAGAATAAACTCTACAGAAAACATTCATATCTGAGCTCAGTGTTAGTATCTGTTAAAAGCTAAACTAGGAGAGAAATGTGTCCTGGGAATATGAGTATTTCTAGCTCATACTGCTATCTCAGTTGTATGAAAAGATGGTCTTGAATAGGGATATCAGTATGAAACATAAGTTTAACATGGAGTTGGGATTCAATCACATTAATATATAATGTGACTTTCAGTATCTTAGAAAATTGGGGTTGGATTAGTCTACTTTTCTTCAAATAATGTAAGGGGGTTCTTATTCTCCACATTCTCACAAATAACTATTCCCAGTCTTTTCAATACAGATCAGTCATTACTTAATTCACCAAAATATGAAAACAACCTAAGTGCCCAAAATCTGCTAGAGCATTGAGAAGATGTAGTCCATGTGTGCCGTGGAATATTACTGGGTAGTCAAAAAGTTGGACCTTTTGTGGTAACAGGGATGAAAGGAGATGAGACAAAGCAAAAATCAGTTGAAAGAAAATGACAATTACTTTATGGTGTCTGCCACTCATATAAGGACTATAGAGAAACAAAACAAAGGATCAGATAAAGTTCAACTCAAAACCAATCTGTGAAAAATTGACTACATAATTGACTCATTTAAGGGGGGTAAAGAGGAGGAGGCAGAATAAGCATAAAATGGGGAGAGAACACATATGCTTGGTGGTGAACTGTGGATGCTTTTAGTGGTGGGTATACTATGGTAACAGCACCTGAAGAAGGGAGGGTCCTTTATTTTCTAAAGTACAAACCAATGATTCCTCAGTATTTTTCTTTAAATCTCAGTAAATACATGTTTTTCTCAAAACTAAAACTAAAAAGCAATTGTAATGGCTGAAAATTAATTTTCTTCTACAGAAAGCTAAATATTTTAATGTAGCAAATTCTCTTGCTTTCTTACATAATATGAAAACCTAAAACACTTTTACACTTAATTATATAGTAAGTTAGATATTTGAACAATACCCTTTGTAAAAACAATATTTTCATGCTATGCCTAGATGCTGACTGGTAGGATTTCTATTTAAATGCAGATTGCTGCAACTTTAAGTCACTCTGACTTGACTATGAATAGGAACTAAACTATGATTTACATTTAATTATAAATAAAAAATTTCATTTCAAAGATACAGTCAACTATAAAATCAGAAAAATGCAAGCTAGTCCAGAAGGAAGTGATAATGTTTTGTTTGTTTTCAGAAAAAGATGATAGTTGAACATATGTTCCACAAAGGTATGGGCGCTTGTTTGTTCTCAGACGCATCCCTAGTAACTAACGTATAATATGGTGATCAGGAAGTATTTGCTAAATGAATGAAAAACTTTTCAAAAGACAGATAAGAGAGGATGCCAACAGTGTCACTCCTTCCTTGTATATAATGTGTTCTGCTAATAGCTGAATACATCTGGGACCTTTTTATTATTTTTTAAGAAAATGTGTTGGCGGTATACTATATATGGCATAAAAAAACGTTAAAATTTTACTTACAGATCCTCTAAAATATTTAGATAATGCAAGGAAAGGGGCTCTTTGCTTCTATTCTTGGGTTAGTTTTCTGATGGCTAATAATGAGGAAATGGAAAATGTTTGAGAGATAACTATGGGAAAGGACAACATTTACTTCCAGCCTATTAAAAAGAAAGATGACAGTTACATGTGGTTTTATGAGAATAGAGGGGGGGGGGGGTATCTCCATTATGTGAGGACATAGAGAATTAACAAAGTAGGAGAAATCCTCACTGTGAAATAAACCCGCCAGAACTAACACTGAGGCTCTCCAACCTCAGAAGTGTGAAAAACTTCATTTGTTTCTTTTTTTTTTTTGCTTCTTTTTTTTTTCTTTATTTATATATAAATTTCACAACTTTGTAATCTCAAGGGTTTGCCTCCCCCCCCTCCCTCCCCTCCCTTCCCCCCCTTTCCCTCCTGTTCATAGTTGTGCGCTTCATTTTAGTGCTTCGTTTGTTTTGACTTTCTTCAAGGCTTTTATTTATTTTATTTTTTTTTCACTATATCCCATATATTAGTGAAACCATTTGGTTTCTGCCTTTTTCTTTGTGGCTTGTTTCAGCTAATATGATTTCTTCTAAATGCATCCATGTTGTTATGAAGTCTTCAAATTTGTCATTTTTAATTGATGAGTAATATTCCA